>ML781298.1:444547-476913 GCA_009831015.1 Picea engelmannii
TAATCAGTTCGTTTTTCTCCTAAATACGAATCAGTTCACTAGGCCATCCTGGCTATGTCCATGGATCCACTTGGAATACAAATCACTTGATTACCCTTCCTTTGAAATGGATGAAATCATCTCACAAAATGTGGCACATGCTCCAAGGCTCTCACATAAGTGACATTTCTTCAGACACCAGAAGCACTACATTCTCCCCAATGGAGGGTGTTCAAATCTCCCAATGAAGGGGATTACAAATCACAAGAATGATTTCTTTAATCTCTCCTTAAAGAGATCCCCAAAAGAGCCTCTCGAAATCTCTCCCAATGAGGGGTTTAAATAGTTTCCTTAGTTTCCATAATCCAAGGAGACAAGATCCACAAATTTAGGATCTCATAACCACTCAAGGACAAAAATCAGAAATCATCTCTTCCAACTCATGATACCCTTAACTTCCTCCTTGAGATTAGGAAGCCACTTGTAAGAAAGTGAGGAAGAGTCCAAATGAACTCATGAGACCCTTAACTTCCTCCTTAAGACTAGGAAACTAATTTCCCTTTTTACAATTAAATGAACAATACGTGATATTCTCAAACTCACTTAAAGAATTAATCATTTCTCCAATGTGCATCACTAATACCTGAGTTTATCATATTGATTTTAAGTATTAATCATTTTTTAAATTTAATTAATTCATTCATGAGAATTACTTATTCTTTTCCACCTATTATCAAACTTTTTAATGATTTATCCATGCAAAGTAGGAATTTTCCATGTGGAGATCCTCCTAGTTCAAACCTCTCCACAAAAGAACTTTTGGTCCTCCAAAAGTACAGAGAGGAACTGTAACTTGAATATCCACAACCAAATTCTAGGAAGAGTCTTACACTCCACAATGCACTTCCTCACTGCTTGATCTGCATAAATAATGTCTCTGATAGGATGCACCCTTCTTCTCCTTCACCTTTGTACTTCAGAATGAGGATGTCGATGCGAACACTTGCACCAATGAAAATTCATAGTTGATTCCTTGATCTGCATAATAAATGTCTTTGAAAGGCCACACCCTTCTTATCCTTCACTTTTGTACTTCAGAATGAGGATGTCTATACCAACACTTGCATCAATGAATATATGTAGCTAACCATATATGATCACAATTTCAAAGCAATACCATACTTTCCAAGAGTTGATAAAACACTCATGGAAAAGTATACAATGATTTCCAAATAGGCCTTAGGAAAAATAATACCTCTTACTCAACAGTGGCTACAAGACTGATTACAATGATGCCAACAAGTCTTTAACAATATTTATGCATATAACAAAATGTTTCTCACTCTCATCATCAATTTTAAGAGTGACTAATTACAACCTTTTACATCATTAAGGTGAATACCCCCAAATGTGAACGAGGGGTAAACTATATGGTTTTTAATCCCCCCATTACAAACATGTGAAACACAATAAATAAGGAAAACTCCATCATCATCACAATCATCTCACAATTCTGAGACCAATGAATGTAAACATGAATTTATTTTGACAAAATGTCAAAATGGCCTTATCAACACCTCACCATCTTAGTTTGCATGTGAAGAATCAAACAATGAATTCCCTGCAATAATTCGGATCTTGCTATCTTTCTACAGTACTCAAAGATCACCAGAGTCTACAACATACATTCATCCTTTTGCAATTTTTAGAAAGGGGAAAAACCATAAATGCATAAGACTTACATTGGTTTTCGTACCAAGGTGTTCAACTAGATGCTCAAATATCAGTATAAACAACACCATTAGGTTCATCTCATCATCCCGTAACTTTTATTTTGGGGGTATTTTTGAGTCCCATGGCTCAATGACTAAAAACAAAAAGGCCTAAAATATCACTTTGTTTCATGAATAAGTGATGTTACTCATCACTTTTACAAATGTGACCTTCTATGGGGTCTTAGAAGAAACAAACGATTTACAATGATGGCCACTATCAACTAACTCAAAAAGTCCACCCATCCTTTCATTCATCAGGATGAATAGGTTCTCCCTCTCAAGTTGTCTCTTTTTCTATAGCTGGTCTTCTTCCTCTAGCTGGCTTCTTTTATGAGCTACTTCATTGGCTGGTTCCCCAAATTTGTCACACCTAAGATGCATATTTGGATGGAGTGTCCAACATGTGGCTTCCTAATGTCTACCCTTGTTCCAATGGATGCAATGATTATTATTTACCCATGTTTTCATGCCCTTTGTTTTCTCCTGACGTAGAAAAGGGTACTCATGTCTTGTCTTCTTCCTGGTTTCCATAACCTTCCTGTACAAAGCCATTATTTTCCAACACTTAGAAGCAACATGGTTATTCAAACCGCAAAATGTACATGGTTTTCTATGCCATACAATTTCCTTTACATTTCCAATTTGCTTGTAATCAAAAGGAATATTTGAATAATGAGACTTTTTATATCTTTCTTAGTTTTCTTTGGTGTAGGCCTGCTGGGGAGAAATTTCTTGAGATCCCATTTTTCAATTCTCATCTCCCTTTGGATATGAATCGTAATCATGATCATCAGACATGTATGATGTGCTCTCATTGTGCACTGATTGAAACTTGTCACTTGAGGATTCTCATGCTTCTATGGTTTTGGAGCATTTTCCAACTTCCTTTCTAACGTAGCCCAATCATGCATATCAAGGTATTTCCACTACTTTGATGAGATTCCCAATTCCTTGGCCATTGGTTCCGAGGCCTCCTCCATCACATCCCATTTTCTTCATTATCTCCAAGCTAATTCCTGTAGTGTGATTTCCAAAAGTACCAAAATAATCATCATGAGGAGAAGTGTAATGTCCCCCACTTCTCCATGAAGAGGGTGTGAGAGACTTAGTAGTCTAGTTGTCCCCACTATAATATAGTCTCATGAATTATGGGGACCAAGAAACCCAAAGCACGTACCTAATTACAATGTTATAATTTTAAGTTGACATTGGGAGAAAAAGGTAAAGTGAAGAAAGAAAAAGACCACATGTGGAAAAACAAGGAGTTAACCCCAGGAAGTGGTTAACTAACTCAACATAGAATTAGATTAGGGTATAATAGAAAAGGATGGCACATGCCTCACTCATTCTATATTATTATTACCTTTTCATTTGGGCTCTTGAGCACAAAGACATTTTGAGGTATTTGATATTACAAACCATAGAGATCAAGTTGGTGGTGAAAGATTCCACCTATCTTGATCCAAGCTTGGTCTTGGGGGTTGAATATTCCTCCCACACCATTCTACAACATATATAGGTCATATCCATTAGAAAAGGAAGACATAGTGCACAACCTTAGGGGGTTTCCAGTAGGAGGGCACACCATTTGAAGGAGAACAATTTGATCTAGGAAGAGGAGAATGATTTTACGAATACAAACTTTTGGGTTTTCTCTATATGGACAAGGACACCATTTATAGCTCATTTTGGATGGGTTTTCTATGTTATATGATTTATCATAGATTGGCATGAGTTGGAGAGAAGGAGGGTGCACCGTAGAAGGAGGATTCATCCATATTAGGGGTCATATATTCATCATTCAACTTGGAACTTTTCAAGAGGGTTTGTTTTGCCTCAATCTACTGTTCTATCCATTTTGGTGGAATTTGGAGGTCTTTGGGAGGGAGGCCAAAATATTGAGCATCTACAACCATCCAGGAGGGTGTAACTCAGCTACGAGGACTTGATCTATCTTTTGAAGGGAAAGAAACCAATCTTGTTCCTTTCACCAGTTTATTGTAGAGCCTTTGGAGGCTATTATCATAATTTGTGGGCATTGTTGTAGCAACTATTATTCTATATTGGTTATTCTTATGGTATTCTCCCATATCTTCATATCTACGGTATCGAGATCACTCTATTATTTAAATAAAGGTCATATATGAAGTTATTTGTTTTATATTTTTGTTTCTTTCTCGTATCTTGTCATTTCCTTATGTTATATGTTCACATCTATATCTCCATGCTAAATCTTTAAGCAATAAACCCTGCATGAGGAACTTGAAGAGACAGACCTGAGTAACACACCAAGCCAACAAATAAACAGTTAAAATATCATTGTTCCAGGAAAAAAATTGGTTTGGGAACTTTACAGTGTTATCAGAGCGTTAAATTATCCCATCTTGTGGGGATTAGCGCATGAAAAGTTTTAGTGGTATATATATCATAAGGCGTAGAAGACAAATAGCTGTACCAGAGGCAAAAGTGGAAGGTTCAGGTGAGGACAATGATACACAGGTTTTAGAAGGTATATAAAAGGATATGAAAAGCTCCATAGACAATACAGAAAGTACACTTGAGTTTCATTTATAAGAGAACCAAGAGACAATGAGCAGGGGACAGGTGGAAATGAAGGAAACTCTGGAAAAAATAAATGCTAATCAGGAAAAAATTACATCAATCCTATTGAAGATGACAAATGGTGGGAATGGCCCAACACAATTATGAAAACAAGTAAGCCAATGGCTCCCATAGTGGAACTAGATATTATCATGACTAGGATCTTCACTACCATGCAGAGGGACAGAGCTTTGGAGGAGGGTCCTCAAGGGAGGCATCACATAGTAGGGTTGATCCTAGACCCTATATGCCTACATTTTTGGATCGCCATCCACATGGTAACCACTTTAATGAATTAGAAGTCCACTTTGAGGAATATGCTAGGGAATATGAGACCTTGAGTGTAGTATTCAAGAGCCAGGTGATAATGGACCAATATTGTGGTATCAAATTCATGGGTCAACCCAAAAAATATCACATGAACAACAATGAGTTGGAACTCAGGGTAGGTAAAATGGAGATTCCATACTTTGATGGCTCTCCCAAGGTGTCTGCACAAACTTTGGTACAAAAGTTAGACACCTACTTGCAACTTAACCCTATGAGGGAGATGGATGCCATCAAGTTTTCCACCATGTACTTAGAGGGAAAAGCTCACGATTGGTGGTACCATGGTTTGACCACCTTGGTCCATAACTAGATCACTACTCACATAGAGTTCACTAAGAGACTTATGGACAGGTTTGATCATGGAGATCCATAGCCACATTTCAGGGAACTCACACAAATCATACAAACTGGGTAACCAAAGATCTATATAGAAGAGTTTCATAGGGTAGCAGTGATGGTGCCATATGTGTCTCAGGCGAGGATAATGATGCTCTTTACAAAGGGTTTGATGGAACCCCTTAAAGGATGGGTCAAGGATTTTAATACTACTAACTTATATGAGGCCTTATTTAGGACTAGGGACTTGATGGGATCAAAAGTGAAAATGAAGTTTTCCCGTAGACCGCCCATAAACTAGAGGGGCAGAGATCAAAGGGGGGTTGATAGAGGAAATGGCAGAATGGATGGGGCTACTATGAGAGAATTTAGGAGGAAGAAACCGTGCTTCACATCAAAAGAACCTTGGGAGCCAGGGCACATATGTATGGGAAAGGGAAAGGCCCATTATATTGAGGTAATTTATGATGATGAGGAGAAATAAGATTTCATCCATTTCCAGAACATAGAATCAAATCCACCTAGAGTGGACCTTACATAAAATGAACAAGGGGAAGAAGTAGGTTCCAACCTTACAATAGACAATAAGGTTAAAATAACATCGATTATTAGGGTGCCTAAATTCAATACCTTAAGGATGAGAACAGTGCTTCAGGGAAAGAAGGTTTCAATACTCATTGATGGGGGAGCTTCAAACAACTTCATATATTCAACCTTACTGAAAATAAGGAATATACCTACAGTGGAGTTTGAGGGATTTTGTGTGGAGGTAGTAGGTGGGTGCACCATGGCTTGTGACAGGTACATTCCAGGGATCAATATTACTTTGGGCATGCATGACTTGGAAAAACACTTTTATGTAATGGACCTACTAGATACTAACATCATTTTGGGAGTTCAGTGGCTTAGTAAATTGGGACCCATCACCACCAAATACAAAACCATGGAAATGTCATTCAATGAAGAAAGTGGAAAAAAGGTGATGCTTAGAGGGATGACATGTAATACACTTAGAGTGGTGACAACAAAGCGCATGGAAGCTATTTTTATAAGAGAATACATTGTATACACAGTAGAGTGCAGAATATCATTATAGGTAGACAAGAAAGGGCATTCTCATTACTCACTAGATATTCAAAAAATCATTAACATGAACAACAAGGTCTTTGAACCAATCCCACGAGGAGCACCACCTTATAGAGGTTTTGAGCATATGATAGAATTGTAAGAGGGAGAAAAGCATGTCATTTCTACTCCTTATAGAAACCCAGAAAGTTATAAGGATGAAATTGAAAAGGCTAGCAAAGATCTTTTAGACATGGGTCACATCAGGCCAAGTTCTAGTCCTTTTGCATCTTCAGTAGTGTTGGTAAAGAAGAAATATGGGACAATGCACATGTGCATTGACTACAGGGCACTAAAAAAAATACCATCAAGAACATGCACCCCATCCCTAGGATTGATGAGCTATTGGATCAACTTCATGGGTTTGTTTACTTCACAAAAATATATTTGTGCTCTAGCTATCATCAGATCAAAATGAGCAAGTAGGACGTGCCCAAAACAACTTTCAGATGTCATTATGGTCACTATGAATTCTTAGTTATATCATTTGGGATAACTAATGGACCAACCACCATCCAATATTGTATGAATCATGTCTTCAAAATTAAGTTGAGGAAATTTCGCTTGGTCTTCTTTGATGATTTGCTGATGTATAGAAAAACATGGGAGGATCATATTCAACATGTAGAGGAAATCTTGGCCACCATGGAAAGACATTCCTTATATGATAAATAATCCAAATGTGAATTTGGAATGAGAAAAGTTATTTATTTGGGGTACATCATTGGGGTGAAAGGAGTAGAGGTGCACCAAGAGAACATACAAGACATACTTGACTAGCCAACACCCAAGACTCTTAATGAGTTGAAGGGATTTCTTGGCATTTGTTGCGACTACAAGATGTTTGTAAAAGGATTCTCCCAGCTTTGCACACCCTTGACATATTTGACCAGAAAGGGTTCATTTAAGTGGAGCCAAGAGGCACATGTGACTTTTGATAGGATGAAGAAGGTAATGAGCACTTTGCCAGTTATTTCTTTACCATATTTCACACAACCCTTCATATTAGAGTTTGATGCCTCAGGAGAGGGAATTGGAGTAGTACTTATGTAGAATAGGAATTCCATTGCCTAGGAGAGACAAAAATTGAGGGGTCATGAACTCCTCTACACCATTTATGACCAAGAGATATTAGCTATCATGCAGTCATTGGATAAATTCAGAAAATACTTAGTTAGGGCCAAATTGTTTCTGAGGATAGATCACAATAGCCTCAAGTACTTTTTGGATCAAAAGGACTTAAATGAAACACAACATAAATGGGTTAACAAGATCTATGCCTATGAATTTGAAATTGAATTTGTCAAAGGGAAACATAATGTGGTGGATGATGCCTTATCTAGAATACCCTCATTATATGCTAAGGCAAATATTTCAGTTGACTGGAAAGTGCACCTTTTGGTGGATTATTAAAAAAACAAGTTTTATTGTGAGTTGATGGATGGGAAGGTACATGATGATAAATTCAAGATTGTGGATGACATAATATACAACAAGGGACGAATCTTCCTAGTTCCTGAGTCAACATTCAAAATTTGAGTGTTACATACATGTCATGATTCACCATTTGCAGGGCATCATGGGTTTGTTAAAAAATACAGGCAAATAAGGAAGAGATTCACATGGAAGGGAATGAAGGAGAATGTGATGTGCTACATCAAGGAGTGCTCCACTTGTTAGGAGAAAAAGGATGAACACAATCATCCATCTAGTTTACTGCAACCACTCCCCATCCCAAAGAAAAGATGGGAGAGTATATCCATCGATTTCATCATAGGATTTCCCAAGGTCAAGGGAAAGGATTTCATTTTTGTAGTTGTGGATAGGTTAATGAAATTTTCTCATTTGTTTTCCATTGCCACATATTTCAGTGCTTCATAGGTTGTATATTTATTCTTCAGAGAGATATTCAGGTTGCATGGTTTACACAAAACCATTTTGAGTGACAAGGAAAACAAGTTCACAGGCACCTTTTGGCAGGGGCTATTCAAGCTGGTAGGTACGACCTTGACCCCCAGTACTACATATCATCCTCAAACTGATGGCCAAAATGAGATAGTCAACAAATGGTTTTAAGGATACCTTTATAATTTTGTTTCTTAACAACAAAAGGCATGGATTAAGTGGCTTCATTTGGGAGAGTATTGTTACAAAACCACCCATCATATGTCTATTGGTATGTAACCTTTCAGGGACTTATAAAACTATGATCCCCTCACTTCTGTGGAGTTTGTCTTCGGTGATAGTAGATCTCCTATGGTACAATATTGGATTTAGCAGAGTTAGGATATACTTAGAGATCTTAAATACCACATGCAAAGGGAACATAATCAACAAAAGGTACAAGAATATAAGCACATGGTGGAGCACACATTTTAGGTTGGTGACTTGGTATATTTGAGGCTCCAACCATACAGACATGAATCTATTAAGAGAAGTGGCACAGAAAATATCCAATCATGCTTATTCGTAGCATACAGGGTAAACACGAAGGTAGGGTTTGTGAAATATGAGCTTGATCTACCCTAGTGCAACAAAATAAACAATGTCTTTCACATATCATGCCTACAAAGAGCCATAGGGAAGCACATCACTCCCATTGAGGAACTACCCCCTTTGGGTGAGGAGGGGCAATTGATACCGATTCCAGAAGAAATACTAGAATCAAGGGATAAAAGGCTAATAAATAGGAGCATAAAGGAATACTTAGTCAAATGGAAGAATTTTCCTATAGAATATGCTACTTGGGAAAGTGAACAAGTTCTTTAGGAGGCAAGATTATAATTTCTTGTGGGCAAGAAATTTATAGTAGGGGAGACTGTAATGTCCCCCACCTCTTGAGGAAGAGGGCGTGAGAGACTTAGTAGTCTATTTCTCCCCACTTGACTATAGTATCATGAATCATGAGGACTAAGAAACCCAAAGCACGTACCTAAGAAAAATGTTATAATTTCAAGTTGACTTTGGGAGAAAAAGGTAAACTGAAGAAAGGAAAATACCACATGTGGAAAAACAATGAGTTAACCCCAGGAAGTGGTTAAATAAATCAATAGATAATTAGATCAGGGTATAAAAGAAAACGAAGGTGCATCTCTCACTCATTCTATATTATCATTACTTTTACATTTGGGCTCTTGAGCACAAATACGTTTTGAGGGTTTTGAGATTACAAACGCTAGAGATCATCTCAGTGGTGAAAGATCCCACCTATATTGATCCAAGCTTGGTCCCAAGGGTGCAATATTCCTCCCACACCATTCTACAATAGGTACAGGTCATACACATCAACAAAGGAAGAGATAGTGCACATCCTTAGGGGGTTTCTAGCAGGGGAGGGCACCATCTGAAGGAGAACAATTCGATCTAGGAAGAGAAGAAGGATTTTGGGCATAAGGACTTTTGGGTTTTCTCTATATTGACAAGGACACCTTTTATAACATATTTTGGAGGAAGTTTCTCTGTGAGATTATTTATTAGAGCTTGTCGCGAGTTGGAGAGAAGGAGGGCACAATGCAGAAGGATGATTCATCCATATGAGGGGTCATATCTTCATTATTCATCTTGAAACTTTGCAAGGGGGTTTTTCTTGCCCCGATATATTGTTCTAGCCATTATTTTGGCATTTGGAGGTCTCAGGGAGGGAGGCATAAATATTGAGCATCTACAACCATCAAGGAGGGAAAAAATAAACTAGGAGGATTGGATATAGCTCTTGAAGGGAAATAAACGAATCTTGTCCCTTTAACCATTTTATTGTAGAGCCTTTGGAGGCTATTATCATCAGTTTTGGAAATTGTTGTAGTAGGTATTATTCCATATTGGTTATTTTTATGGTATTCTCCCAGATATACCGATATATTGTATCAAGATCACTCTATTATCTAAATAAAGGTCAGATATGAAATTGTTGGTTCTATATTGGTGTTTCTTGCTTGTATCTTGTCATTTATTTATGTTATATGTTCAGATCTATATCTCCATGATAAATCTTTAAGCAATAAACCCTCCATGCACAACTTGAAGAGACAAACCTACATAAAAAACTGAAACAACAAATAAACAATTAAACTATCCTTGTTCTGGGCAAAAAAATGGTTTGGGAACTTTACAAGAAGAACATGAAACTGAAGAAGTATTGTTTACCTCAGTTACTATTTT
The DNA here is from genome assembly GCA_009831015.1 of Picea engelmannii. NCBI lineage: Eukaryota > Viridiplantae > Streptophyta > Pinopsida > Pinales > Pinaceae > Picea > Picea engelmannii. The sequence continues at coordinate 454,852 of ML781298.1, forward strand.
TGGATCAGGTGTGGGGGATGGATTTGCTAATCCTTCATCACCTTGCAAATTTTCCAAAGCCTCTCCCATGGCTTGTAATTGAAGTCAAAATCTTAGATTCTCTTCTCCTACATCTCACAACATCTTTTTCAACTCGACATTCTCTGCTCGAATGCTCTGGTTGGTTTCCTGTAGCTCATTGAGTATGTTATGACCCAAGGGGGGAATATACACTAATTTTATGATGTCATTCCTTGATTTTGTAAGATAGAGTAAAATTTCTATGATAGACCTATACAGGGTCTAATCTACTTCTGGAGCATCGTCATCTTTTTTGAGTTTACAACTGGTAGTCATTGGAGTGGTTACTGGTGCATAGATTTCCATGCCAAATTTATTCAATATTTCCTTGAGATATTTACCTAGAAATGAAAATTCCCTTTTTTGATTGATGAATCTCTAACCCAAGAAATAAGGAGAGTTATCCTAACATGGACATGTCAAACTATTGTTGCATTGCATTTTCAAAATTCTTACTCATCAATTCAATATCACTACCAAAATTAATATCATCAACATACACCAAAATAATTAAAATATCATTACCTTTGGCCTTGATGTATAAGTTTTTATCAATAGTTCCATTTTTGAATCCTTACTGGTGCAAATAAGTGTCCTGTCTATAATGCCAAGCTCTTGGAGCACGTTTTATCCCATATATGGATTTCTTTAATCGACGTGCATAATTATTTTTTCAGTGATAAGAAAACCTTCAGGTTTCTCCACATAAACTTCTTCCTCAAGGTCACCATTTAAAAATATTGATTTGACATCCATCTAGTAAAATTTGAATTTCCTATAGGATAGACAAGCCAAAAACATCATAATAGATTCAATTCTTGCAACAAAAGAAATTTTTTCCTCAAATTCCACTCCTTCAACTTGAGGATACCCTTTTCATACCAATATGGCCTTGTTTATAACTATTTGACCATTTTCATTTAGCTTGTTTTTGTATACCCATTTAGTTCCAATTACATTCATGTCATTTGGTGCTGAAACAAGATCCCAAGTCTTCTTTTTCTCTATTTGGTCAATTTCTTCATCCATGGATTTGACCCAATGATCATCCTAGCTTGTTTGCACAAAATTTTTGGGTTCAATCATAGACAATAATACAAGAGCATCACCATCAACATTTAAAGAGGTTAGGTTGAGGACAACTCAACAACCAATGCGCAGATTTCAAATTGTTTTTGAATTCCAAGGAGGGCACATCATTATGTTTTGAAAGGATTGTAATTTAAAGATTTTTAATGTTTTGAGGCTTGAGCCATCGCATAAGGTTGTCAAGGATTGTAATCGTTTTAATTAGCAGATAAGGTTGTAAAGATACTGAGTATTGACTCATATCTGAATGCAATTTCCATTCAATGTAATATTCCTTAGTAGATGAATGCAATAACTATGATAGGATAGAACTAAGGTATTCTAGAAGGACGACTCGAGAATCACATCGATGTATAATTATATGTATTGTATTCCCAAATGAGGTTGTTGAATGTTATTATTACTAGCACAACCGCTAACTCGCGGCTGGCAAACGCCGAAAGATTTATGGCCCATAAAAAAAAATCAATAAAAATGTCAAGTTAAATAAAACTCAGTAAAAATGCCAGGCCTATGCATGAACAAACTGAACAGTTGAAGAATTCCAAAAGTTAATTGTTTAAGCATGGCAATCATATGATGTTACAGTAATTTCTTAATATGATTAGGTAAATGTTAAAAAGTAAACAGGTTAACGGATGCTTTTATAAATGCAAGGAAGTTATCAACAATAAATATGACTCATTGATTTTGGAGGACGACTAAGAATATGCCAACATATTCAATGCATAACCATCATATTAGAATTTAAAATTAAAAGATCATTAATTGTGCCCATCTTCAATAGGTATACACCTTTCGGCATAATTACTATTGAAAGAGCTATTTAAGCTTATGAAGAATTGCAAAGAGTTGTATGAGTCCATGTACATATTTTACTGAATGAATACAAACAAAGAGGTTTGAATCGAAATGTATGGTGTTGTGTTCATATTAATTTTTTAAGTACATGTGATATTTCCTTATGATCTTTGTGTTTAACTATTTATGTATATTTTATGCATTTGATATGTTTTTCATGGTTAAATTTGGAAACAATTGATGTCTCTATAAGTTTCATCTATTTTCTCTTCTTAGCTTCCTGTTGCAAGGAGTGCATAGCTCCCACAAGGAGTGCATAGGCCGAGTTGATATAGACTCAGAAGATCAGGAGAGATAACATGAATTTATAATGGAAGTGCAAGGAGTGCATAGTTGTTTAGTTGAAGTGCAAAGAGTGCACAATTGTTCAGAGGAGAGAAAATATTTGAGAAGACCCATGCAAGGATGCATTGGGAAAATACTTTTTCTAAGTGTTGAGGAAGTCGCAGAGGAGACAAACACAAGGAGTGTGTAAAGGATATTTTCTTAAAAAATATTTAAGTCCAAATATTTCTTAGAAGTTCACGGCTGCACGGAGTGTGCCAGAGGTCTAAAATTCTTCAAGGAACAAATCTCAGAAGATATAGAGACTTAGAAATTTTCTAAGTCAAAAGTTTTAAATTTCTAGAGGATCTCACAGGAGGGTACCAAGGATTCTATTTAACTCATGCAGTCAAGATCATGAACGATCATAATCTTCAAGGAGGAGAAGATTCATTATTTAAAATGTGAAAAACTAATATTAGTTGGAGAGGATCTGGGGTCTTTCATCACCCTTATGTCTGAAGAAGAAACATTGGTTTTAACCCTTTAATTCATTAAGAATTCTCACGTTCGGAGAAGTCATGGATCGAGTTCAAAGGAGAAGTTATCGAGGAGCAAAGATCTAGAGTCAAGATCCATTCGGGAGTGTGCAGGAGAGAGGATAACTATTGGATCAAGAGGAGTTGTACGAGGTGTAATCGGGAAAGTCCCTTAGACTTTGCATGTTTGGAATATTTGGAATGTAGAGAAATTAGGACCCCCAAAGTCCTGAAGACCGGGGTGAATCGTGGCCATCCAAATACCAAGGACACATCTCAGTAGATCATGTACTGAAGTGTATTAGCACTTTGGAAGAAGTTAGAAGTGGAGGAACCCCCAAAGTCCAGGAGATAAAAATTTCATCTGGGCCATCCATTGGAGAAGACACACGTCAATAGATTAGAAGGTTCAGAGGATAGTCACTCTGGGAGAATAGGAGGAAGCGGAATTGATCTATACCATTGATTAGAAGGAGGACACACAACAACATATTTGGAGGTCCATCACTCCGAGGAAAATAGAGCGTACTATATTTTGGACTACCAAAGGTCAAAGTCAAACCCAACCACCCATTGGAGAGGATGCTTGGTGCAAGATCCCACAGTTTGGGAACTTAACACTTCGAAAATTTTACGTCGTTGTGTAAATAAGGAGAAAATCAATGAAGCCTCAAAGGAATCTTAGCCATTGATATAGAAGGGGACATGTGGAGGAAGGATAATCATTCGGTGTTTTGGCGTTGGGAGATACGAGAAGTATTGTTGTTTGAAAACCAAGGGATATCACTGAATCCTGAAGGGAATCAATATGGACCATCTATCGGTCGGAGCATTATGGACCATAGATCTGAGACTCGACAAAATTAGCTTTTCGAAAATCCATGAAATTTGTGGGAAAAGGTTGTGAATGAATTGGTGAATCCTGTAGTGCGGAAGAGGTTGAGAAACGTCAATATAATGGAAGAATAGGAGCTGTCAAATATTCCCCTTTTTGACGATCAACAATTCATGAGTGTTGTATGTATGTTGGGTGCCGGAAAAAATCACTGAAGCCCAAAACCAATAATATGTGTCGTCGATCTTTTGGAGGAAGAATATTTGGCCCATATTTTTTTCCCTCGATCTCCAGGGAGGTTTTTCCAACACTCAGGGACTCTGGCAAATGAAAATTTCCATTCAGGAAGAAGGTTTTTAAGGACTTGTGTATTGAGATTTTGGGCTCAGAAGGAGCCTGTGCGCTAATTTCAACTCCCGACTAGAACTATCCTAGACAGGGAGGGCCCACGGACCCTGTGAGAGGGTGGGGTCTACATAAAGTAGTATCAGAGCCATAATTAATCTCTATAAGAGAAGAAGACAACATGGAACCATGTCACCAAGAAAACGCAAGGAAATACCTATAGAAAATCCAACCATGGAAGAAGAGATGAGGCAACTCCATGTAAAATTGGATTCCATGGAGACAACGCAGAGGATATCACCTGATGTTGGTGACATCAGTGAAGTTGAGAGTGAAGAGATGGAAGTTGAAGGAGCTGCAAAAGGAGACGTTGCAGAGGAACGCTTGTTGAAAGTTGTTGCAAAAATGGGAGCTAGAGAGAAAATGGAAATCCCAATGTATGAATGTAACTTGGATGTTGAGGAGCTATTTGATTGGATAAGAGCCTTAGAAAAGTACTTTGATTATGAAGAAATTGAGGATTGAAATAAAGTGAAGCATGTTGTTACCAGAATAAAGGGACATGTAACACTATGGTGGGATGAATTGCAGGATGACAAAAGAAGCAAGGGTAAGCAAAAAATTAAAAGATGGGATAGGATGGTATCCAAGTTAAAGTCTATGTTTACCCAAGGATTATCAGATAAATATGTTCATGATATTGCAGAACCTGAGATAGAAGGGATTCTCAGTGAAGGAGTACACCTAGGAATTTTTTAGGCTGCACATCCATGTAGGACATCATGAGAGTGATGAAGAGAAGGTTTCAAGGTATATTAATGGCCTGAGATATGAAATCCAAGAGGAAATTATTATAATGAAAATGATAATGGTGGAATATTTTTATCAGTTAACATTGAAAATAGAGGAGAAGTTGGCTAGATAACAAAGCCAATGAAAGAAAGGAAAAATTCCAAGCAGAGGCAAAAGAATTGTCCAAGAAAAGTTCCAGAAAACCAAAACTGAAGCAATAAAGTATTACAGTCATACATAAAGAGGAGGAATTTATAGAGGTAGACAACATGGTGGGGACATATTCCTTTTCTTTCCACAAGCATAGCATCTCACTTCTCCTCCTATACCTCTTCCTTGTCCTTGGGAATATCCCAAGAGGAAAAAGAAACAAGGAGGTGGAGAAGCTCACATTTCCAAAGCTCAAAGAAGGAATGTGGAGGAAGAAGCGACATAAGATGGGAAATCCCTCATGAAGAGGAAATTTCTCCTAAATCTAGAGAAAGAAGAAAAAGAGAAAGTTCAGAGAAATAGTATGTTCAAGACTGCTTGCAAGACCAAGGACATGGTATGAAAAGTAATCATAGATAGTGGGAGGATAATTTGGTATCCAGAGAAATGGTGTAAAGTTAGATTTGTAGACAACTGCACATTTGAAACCGTATAAGGTATCGTGGTTGCAAAAGGGACACCAAGTCATGGTAAGTCGAAAGTGCAATGCTGAATTCAATATAGGAGGTTATAAAGATGGAATTATGTGTGATGTAATACCCATGGATGTTTTTCATGTTCTTTTCAGAAGACCATGGAAATTTCACAGAAATTTCATACATGATGGGAGAAAAAATACTTACACCCTTGAGAAGAATGGTCGTACACATATGTTTCTTCCAATGGAGGATAATAAAGAGGAAGTGATCCCAAGAGTTCTTCTCATGAGTGGGAAGGAACTCTTGAATGAATTCAAGAAGGAACATGAGATGTAGTTTGTTGTAGTGAGAAATCCCATAGTCATCCTTACAAGTGCTCCTGTGGATGATCTTCCTATAGAGATTTAGGAACTGTTGGGTAATTTTGACGATATTTTGGTGGATGAGTTACCTTGGTCGTTTCCATACATTAGGAGTATTATTCTTCACATTGAAAGTATTCTAGGATAATTTTTTCCAAACAAAGCATCATACAGGTTTACACCTCAAGAAAATGAAGAGGTCAAGAATCAAGTCCAAGAGTTGTTGGGTAATGGTTTGGTAAGAGAAAGTTTGAGTCCATGCAAAATGGAAACTATGTTGAGTCCAAAGAAAGATGGAGGATGGAGAATGTGTACATATTCTAGAGCCATCAACAATATTACCATGAGGTATAGATTCCCTTTACCCATAATGGATGATTTGATGGATTTCTTGAGTGGAGAAAATTATTTTTCCAAGATAGACTTGAAGAGTGTCTATCATCAGATAAGAATGAGAGAAGGAGATGAATGGAAGGCAACATTCAAGAAAAATGAAGGATTGCATGAATGGTTTGTTATGCCATTTGGCTTAACAAATTCTCCAAGCACATTCATGAGATTGATGAATGAAGTACTCAAAGACATGATAGGTAAGTTTGTAATTGTGTATTTGGATGATATCCTAGTCTTCAGTAGAACTGAAGAAGAGCACTTAAGGAACTTGAAATTATGGATGAGGAGGTTGCAACATGAGAAGTTTTTGATAAATTTGAAGAAATGTTCTTTCATGAAGACAAAACTCATATACTTGGGTTTTGTGATCTCTTCAAATTAATTGAATATGGATCCAGAGAAGGTGAGGGAAATCAAAGAATGGCTCTTCGAGAAGCATATTTGAGGTGAGAAGATTCCATGGATTAGCAAGTTTTTATAGGAAATTCATCAGGAATTTCACTGGCATGTGTGCACCTATGATGAACACCATAAATAAATAAACATAAGTCTTTTAATTGGACAAAGGAATATGAAAAAACTAATCAGAGTACGAAAGGAGAAGATAACAGAACAACCTATTATGGTTGTTCCATATTTCAAGAAAATATTTCAAGTGAGGTTTGATGCAAGTGAAGTAGTTATTGGTGCAGTCTTGAGCCAAGACAATAAGCCTATTTCTTATTTTGGTGAGAAGTTGAATGACACTAAGAGAAAATATTCAACATATGATAAAAAGTTTTATGCTGTAATACAAGATCTGAAGAAGTGGAGGAACTATCTTATTCCAAAGGATTTTGTCTTGTATGGTGATAATCAGGCTTTACAATTCATAGCCAGACAAGAGAAGCTGAACCAAAGACAAGATAAATGGGTAGAATTCATGTATAATTTTACTTTTGTTATTAAGCACATTAGTGGTAGCACTAACAAAGTTGTCGATCATTTGAGTAGGAGATGTCTGATTATGTAGGAATTTCAAGTGGATACCTTAGGGTTTGAACAACTTAAGGAAATGCATCGTGAAGATCCATATTTTAAGGAGGCTTATGAAGATTGTGAGAACCCTTTTATAAGGGACATAAGCCAATGGATAGAGTATCTAATTCAAGATGGACTATTTTTCAAAGGAAACCAACTCTATATCTCAAAATGCTCAATGAGACACAACCTGTTGAAAGAAAAACACAGTGGAGGATTAGCTGGAGATTTCGGTGACGAAAAGACTTATGCACAATTGAGTTATTCATACCATTGGCCAGGTATGAGATATGATATGAATAAATTTTTGGATAGATTTAGAGTTTTCCAGTATGAAAAAGGGAAGAAACAAAACAATGGTCTGTATCAACCATTTCCTATTCCATACAAGCCATGGGATGCAATAAGCATGGATTTTGAGTTGGGATTAGAGAATTGGTAGGAATATTGTGAGGAATACTTATTTTGAGTACCCGGTAAAGTGGAAGGGTCACCCAATAGAGGATGCTAGTTGGGTAAATGAATATAACATTCTGAATCATGGAAAAGTAATGCAGGAGCTCATGTATAGGAGTCCATAAATGTTTGGCCAGAGGAGTATGATGCAGGAGCATCACCATCAACATTTAAAGAGGCCAGGTGGAGGACAACTCCACACCCAACGTGCATATTTCAATTTTTTTTTGAATTCCAAAGAGGCTGCATCATTCTGTTTTGAAAGGATTGTAATTTACATATTTTAATGTTTTGAGGCTTGAGCCATCGCATAAGGTTGCCAAGGATTATAAGATAAGGTTGTATAGATGCTGAGTATCGACTCATATCTGAATGTAATTTTCATTCAATGTAATAGTCCTTAGTAGATGAATGTAATAACTATGATATGATAACACTAAGATAGTATGGAGGGAAGGCTCAAGAATCCCCTGATGTATAATTATATGTATTTTATGCCCAAATGAGGTTATTGAATGTTATTAATATTGTTTCTGAAAGAGTTGTTGAAGCTTATGAAGAATTGCAGAGAGTTGTATGAGTCCATGTACATATTTTATTGGATGAATACAAACAAAGAGATTTGAATCCAAATGTATGGTGTTGTGTTCAACCAAATTGTTTAAGTACATGTGATATTTATTTATGCTCTCTGTGTTTTATATGTTTATGTATATTTTATGCACTGGAGATGTTTTTCATGGTTAAGTGTGGAAACCTTTGATGTCTCTGTAAGTTTCATTTGTTTTCTCCTCTAATATTTCTGGTGCAAGGAGTGCATAGTGCCCACAAGGAGTGCATAGGTCTAGTAGAGATAGACTTAGAATCTAAGGAGATATAACGTGAATTTAAAGTGGAAGTGGAGGGAGTGCATAGTTGTTTAGTTGAAGTGAAGAGAGTGCACAATTGTTCAGAGGAGAGAAAATATTTGAGAAGACCCATGCAAGGAGTCACTCGGGAAAACACTTTGTCTAAGTGTTGAGGAAGTATCATAGGATATGAATAGAAGGAGTATGTAAAGGATATTTTATTCAAAAATATCTAAGTCCAAAGATTTCTTAGAAGTTCACGGATGCAAGGAGTGCACTAGAGGTCTGAAATACCTCAAGTAACAAAGCTCAGAAGAGAGAGAGAGCACGAGAGTTCTGCAGGAGGGACTTAGAAAATTTCTAAGTCAAAATTTTTAAAGTGCCAAAGGAGCATAGAGGATGGTGCCAAAGATTCTATTTATATCATGCAATCAAGCTCCAGAAGGATAGCGATAAAAATATTCAAGGAGGAGAAGATTCATTGTTTAAAAGTTGAATGACTGAGATATGTTTGGGAGGATCTAGGGTATTTCATCACCCTTAGATATCGAGAAGAAGTGAAGGGTTTAACCTTGTAATTCATTAAGACTTCATGCATTTGGAGAAGTCATGGATCAAGTTCAAATTATAATTTATCTAGGATCGAAGATATATTGTCAATATCCATTTGAGAGTGTGTAGGAGAGAGGACAATCATTGGATCCGAATGAGTTGTGTGAGGTTTAATCATCAAAGTCCTTCGAACTTCATGTGTTTGGATGATTTGTCATGTGGATAAATAAAGACCCCAAAGTTTCAAAGACCATAGTGAATCATGGTCATCTAAAGCCCGAGGACATGTTTTAGTATATCATGTACACTGATGGATTATCACTTTTATCTAGAAGTGGAGGAACCCCCAACGTCCCAAAGACCCGGTGTTCATATGGGACATCCATTGGAGAAGACACACACCAACAGATTAGAAGTTCTGGAGGACAGTCGCTCGGGGAGAATAGGAGGAAACATATTTGATCAGGACCGTTGATCACAGAGAGGACACACGACAACAAATTTGGAGGTCCAGAGGTATTGAACTCTGGGGAAAATAGAGCATAGTGTTGTTTGGACTCCTGAAGTCTGGAGTCAATCCCAACCATCCATTGGAGAGGGCGTGTGGTGAAAGATCCTGTAGTTCAGAAAATTGGCACTTAGGAAATTTTATGTCATTGTGTAAGCAGGGAGAAAATCCCTACAGCCCCGAAGACATCCTATCCATTGATCTAGAAGGGTATATGTGAAGGAAGGATAATCGTTCGACATTTTGATGTTGGGAGATACACAAAGTCATGTTGTTTAACAACCAAGGGAAGTTGCCAAATCCCAAAGGGAATTGATCTAGACCATCTATCAGTCAGATCATTGTTGACCATCGATCTAAGACTCAACAAATTACCTTTTTGGATATTCAAGAAATTTGTGGGAAAAGGTTGTGAATAAATCACCAAAGCCCATAGTGCGAAAGAGGTTGAGAGATGTCGATCCGATGGAAGAATAAGAGTCATCATATCTTCCCCTTTTTGGTGATTGATAGTTCGCGAGTGTTGTATGTATGTTAGGCGTGGGAATAAATCACCAAATCCTGAAAAGCGTAATCTGAGTCATCGATCTCGATGTTCATTATGGACTATTGATCTAGATGCTTAGTGTTCGGTAGTTCAAGGTATTTGCGTTGGGGTATAAGAAGACATAAAATTCCTAAAGTAGTGAAAATTTTGGAGGAAGAATCTTTGGTCCACGATTTTGTCCCTTGGTCTCCGGGGAGGATTTTCCAGTGCTCGAGGACTCCCATAAACAAAAATTTGCATTTAGGAAGAAGGTTTTTAACGACCTATGTATTGAGATTCTGGGCTCAGAAGGATCTCGTGAGCTAATTTCATCTCTCGACTAGAAATATCCTAGATAGGAAGGTCACGTGGAACCTGTGAGAGGGTGGGGTCTACATTAGACAACAATGAAAAATTTGTTGAGGTAGATGTATCAATAAGTTTTCTTCTAGTTTGTACAAATGTTTCCTTATTTCCAAGAATCTGAATTTCTAAATGATTTTTTTGAACATACCTTGATGGGGTATTTTGCTGTGATATTTCCATTCTCTCTTATTTTTCTGAATCATCTTCTTGTTGTTGTTGGTCCATTCCATCTTCTTATAACTCATTGTTTATTGGTTCATCATATTGCTCATTATGGTGTTGATATCTCATTGGATGAAGTGGTCCCTCATCTAACTTTATATCTATTATCTCAATTATCTTATGGATCCTTTTGTTATAACACTTGTATCCATTACTTCTAGAGGAGTGTCCTAGCAAAATTCCTTCATCATCTCTAGAATCAAACTTACCTAAGTTGTCTTAATTTATTTTAATGTAGCATTTTCTTCCAAAACTTTTGAAGTTCTTTATCGATGCTAATCTTCCATGCCATAGATCATAAGATGTTTTATCATAGTTTACTCTTATGTGAACCTTATTGAGAATGTTTAGAGTAGTTTGAAAAACCTCTTCCCAAAAGTTTTTGGGTACTTTTGATTCATCAAGCATGGCATTGACCATTTCTTGAATTGTTATGTTCATCCTTTCCATTACTCCAATCTGCTGAGGGGTTATGGAAATAGAAACATATCTCTTGATCCCATGTTTTCCACAAAAAATATTGAATTCATCAGATGTGAATTTTCCTCCTCTATTTGACCTTAGGCATTTGATTTTTAATTCCATTTCATTTTCTACCTGTCCTTTCAGTATTTTGAATTTTTCAAAAGCCTCAAATTTACGCCTCAACAATCCAACCCAATCCATTCTAGTATAGTCATCAATTAATAGAATGAAATATATTTCACCTTGAGGAGATTGTGTACTCTTAGGGCCACAAAGATCTGTATGAATCATCTCAAGAGGTCGAGTGGTGGAGTGTTTTTTTTCCTTGAATTCAACTGTTGACTATTTTCTAAATTGAAATGACTTGCAAACATTATTCCCAGTTTTGAAGATCTTAGGAATATCTCTCACAACAACCTTTCTTCCTATCTTAACAAGATGATTAAAAATAATATGAACTAGTCTTTTTCCCCAAAGACAACTCTCATCAATTTTACCAATGCAACATTTGTTTTTCCTTCTTCTAGAACATACACATTCCTTGAAGTTCTAACTTCCTTAACAACATTCTTCCATATATTTGCATCCATTACATTACAACCTCTTGAATGAAAAAGAACATTGCATCCTTGGTCACACATTTGAATTTCAATTAATAAGTTGTGTTTTAGACCATCAACATACAACACATTTTGTGCTTTGGTATTTCCCTTTTTATCTTCATCTAATACAACAATTCATTTTCCTCTAATTCTGGCTGGAGCATTGTTTCCAAAAATGACATTACCACCTTTTTCTTCAGTTAATAATTCAAACTTAATTTTGTCTCTTGGCATGTTCTTCGAGTACCCATTGTTAATGTACCATCAATTTTATTTATTTTGGGCATATAGAGCTAGTCTACAATTTTCTTCACTTTTATTTTTGTTCCTCCAAACCTTGGTAAAATTGTCTTGCTTGTCTTTCCTAAGGATATGAAACAACTTTATTTTGCATTCACTTTCCTTGTGTCCAAAATTACTTCATATGTGGCATTCATGGTCATTTAGTAAAGGAGAGAAGGAATTATTGGAAGAACTTTGAACCATATCCTTTTGAGGTTTCTTGAATCTATTTCCTATACTTTTGTTATATCTAATAAATCTGGAACTTATAGCCCTATGTCCAAAGTTTCCACAAGAGAAACAATATCCATAGAAAAAATTTGGATTCCTTGGAATGAAAAACTTACTTGTAGGAATTAGACTCTGTTTTCCAACTTGATAATATTCAGGAACTTGTTGCTTCCTTGCTTCATAGTTCGGATGATTCAATTCCGACTGTTTCTTCTTTTCATATTTTGCTTGGTTGCAATGACTATTGTTTTCCTTGAGAGAATTTTCATATGTTGTAGTCTTCTCACTGACTATCATGATGGTTCTTGAATCACATCAATAATGAAAGGGGGGGATGAACAATATTGCATTAACCTTATATATTTTTATTTTGTTTCAAATAGTTAAGTTATTTAGAAATGTTTCTTGGCCTGTGCACTTTTCTCGATCAAGGTATCCACAAACTGTGTTGTGACATGTTCCTTCAGCACTTGTATGCCTTCTGAGTGTGCCTGCTCCATTCCATATTTCTCTTTTTTCAGTTCACTTATCATATGTTCTTCTTGTTCCTACGGGGGCTCCACCTGATCCTGTCTGATATGTCATTCTTCCTGTATTGAATTTTCTTCTTCTAGTAGGTTTTTCATCTCTTACGTAGCCCTTAGTATCTCCGAGATGGGAATTTTATTTTTCCTCTGCTTTAGGTCCTTGATTGTTGCATTGAAATTTTCTTTTTTCTGATCTAGCTTTTGCATCTTCTCATTTTCTTCTAGGCTTGTAATATTTGCGTTGTCCTCTCGTAAAGTTCTGTTATTTCCTTGAATTCCAGTGAAATAATATATGCTTTTTCTATTGCATGTTGTTCTCTTTTTTATTTGACTTCTGGAGGTGTGGTTGGTGTTATATTCTACACCAATTCTCTTATCTCCTACTTGTACCCGTCCATCATATGTGTTATCTTCTATAGATTTTCTTCTGTGCTGATTTCTCCTACTAATGCACTTTTCATAATTGTTTGGAAGAATTCTTCAAGTATTTTCTCCAATCTATCTAGACATCATTTTTATTCCTCTTTCTCTATTCATATTTCTATAAGAACTGTCTCCAACACTTCCTTAGCTTCCCTAGCTCTCTCTAGGTTTATTGCATCTGTCCTCACTCTGGATTGAACCTCTTGTGCTAAAATCATCTATAAATTATATAATTATTTTGTTGGTATAATCATCAATACCAAATCTATTTTTTGAACATCCTTGAGTTGTGTTTGTGCCAAGTCCTCGTTTATTCACATCATATCTTTAATCAGGTTAAAATTCTTACTGAAAAATGTTGTTATCTATATTGTTTCTTCCTCACTCTGCATTGTTTGTTGTTGTGTTGTGTCTTCAGGATGTGCCTTAGTAGATCAATATTCATCTGTTATGTTTTCTCTTTGACCAATGTAGGGCTCGTCGATTCTAGGGAAGGAATGGCGTCGACATCCACCACTCACTCCATTTGCATAGGGTTTTGAGCCTCCACTATTGGCTCCAGCGAAGACTTGTTTTTATGTGGGTTCTCCTTGACATATGGTTTGGTGATATGAATTTGGGTGGTGCCATCATGCCAGAATGAAAATGGGTTTGCATAAGAAATCTCATTGTCCACCTACTGAATCACATGTATGTTCTTCATGTTTCGCTTCTTAGCTCTACGTTTCCTTGAATTCACAATGTGTCTTGTCGAACCCTAATTGGGCTTCTAAAGTGATTTTGTAAATTCTCCAAAGTTTTCCAGACACACTTCCTCTACTTTCATAAATGTTCATTTAACGCCTTCCCTTTTTTGGTGATTGGTTTTTCGTTTCCCGACTATTTCATTTTTTCGATGCGATGTATTTTTGAAATATGATCCATATTTGGTGCACGGGCATATTCTTCTTTCCTATTTATCGTGTGTGCAATATATTCACTTTTTATTGCACTGAATTTTTTTCTGCGACACACTGTCATTTTGAATTGTCTATCTATCACTTATTCCTCTAACTACTTATTTTTGTCTTTTTCTTAGTTTTTCTACTTTTCTCTTCCTTTTTCTTCTTTTAACTCCTTCTACTTAAAACATGTACAAGTCTACTTGCTTCGTTTCAACTACTGAGAGTTAGTGGGTCAATTTTCCCTATCAAGTTTCAGTCGACTACCATTCACCATTCCTTGAACATCCATGCCTACTAAATCTTGCAGTTGTACAAAACCTCCATATGTGATAATATTTATCTGATATGGCCCTAGAAAATGCATTCTAGGCTTCCCTGAGTGCTGCAAATACTTACTGTCATAAAGGAGAACCAAATATCCCTCCCTAAAATTCTTCTTCTTAATGTGTCATCATGCCATGATTTATTCTTTGCTTTATGTACCTCCTGATGAAATCCTACTATGATTATGTATTCTTTTAATTCCATTAATTGGGTTATTCTTTCCTATGCTTCACCCATTTCTATCATATCTGTAATTGTTGTAATGAATAGACTTGGTATCAAATAATCCAAGGGAACTAATTCTTCTTGTCCATACAACAATCTAAAGGGTGTTTTCATTGTTAGCTTCTTACATGTAGTCCTATAATCCCAAAGCACTACTAGTACCTTCAAATACCAATCTTCTCTGTTCATATTACAAATCTTTGTCAAGGAATTCTCCAAAATCTTGTTAAAGGCTTCTACTATTTTGTTTTCTTGAGGATGATAAGGAGTTCTTTTCTGATGATATATCTCAAATTCTTCTAGCATTGCCTCAATTGTATTGTTGATGAAGTGAGTCCTCTGATTGCTCAGAAATATTATTGGACATCCAAACCTTGTCACTACATGTTCAAATAGAAAGTGCACTACAGTCTCTGTGTTACATTCCTTTACTAGTGCTAACTCATCCCATCTGGTTAAGTATTTCATCGTTGTAATAATATATTGTTCTCTTGATATTCTTGATGGTGGATTAATTGGACCTACAAAATCTAATGCACACTTATCAAAAACTTGTAAAGTTACTTTAGGTCTCAATGGAATCTCATCCCTCGTAGATGGTTTCCCAACTCTTTGACAAACATCACACTTTTGATAGTATTCCTTTGAATCCTTGTGAACTGTTGGCCACCATAATCCCACACACAATACCTTATGCATAGTATATTTCCATGCGTAGTGTCCTACATCAATCCCTTCACATGCCTCTTCTAAAATGATAGGCCTTGCATGTTCCATCACACATCTCCTTAGGATGTTATCTTCTCCAAGTTTGTATAAATTACCTACAATCAACTGATAATCTGCAACTTTGACCACCAAATTTATCTTCAATGCAATAGTAAATTATCTTTGTGCAAATCCCGTGCTCAAAAACTCAATAATATCAACAAAATACTCATCAACTATCTATACTGAAAACAATTGTGCATCAAGAAATTTGTCTTCCAAGTTACTAGGTTCTTCTCCATTAGTTATCCTAGATAAGTAATTTGGTCATGCATTCAATCTTCCTGGCTTCACCACAAATTCAAAGTAAAATTCTTGGAACAAAAGTAGCCATCTGCATATCCTACCCCCCAACACTGGCTTGTTGTCTAAATATCTCAGAGCTGAATAATATGTAAAAATCTTGAAATGTTTCCCTAACAAGTAATGTATGTATTTCTCCAAAGCATATAACATAGCTAATCCTTCTCTTTCTGTAGTGTTATAGTTTTGTTCTGAATCTGATAACTTTTTGATTGGAAGTGAAATATAGTGATCTATATCACCATCTCCTGGTTGTGTCAATACTACTCCTAATGATATTGCAAATGAATCCACATGCACATGAAATTCTTTTTCCCAACCTGAAAACACTAAAATTAGCACAATAACCATCTTCTCCTTAAAAATATCCAAACTTTGTTGGCATTCATCATTCCACTAATACTTAGTTTCTTTCTTTAGCAACTTCTCCATTGGCACAATAATATGTGCATATGCTCTTATGAACTTACTCTAATATATTCTATGAACCAATTTACTTTTCAACTGGTGCACTGACTTCGGTGGTTGTAAGTTAGCTATTACAACAATTTTAGCAATATCAACCAACATACCTTGTTTACACACCACATTCCCTAAAACAATACCAGAAGGTGTGTTGAAAATGCATTTATTGATATTTGATGATATCCAAAATTGTATGCAACTATCTAACATTAATCTTAGTACTACAACATGGTCCTTTAGTATTATAAACATTGTCCAATCATCTAAGTAAACCTCAAAAAACTTATGAATAAAGTCCTTAAAAGTTGCTACTACTACTCTTAAAAAAATGGTTGGTGCATTATTTAGCCCAAATGGCATGACTATATATTGAAAATATCCCCATTCTATAGAAACTATTGTCTTATGTCTATCTTCTGGTGCTATCCTTATCTGATGATGTATTGAAAACCCATCTATAAAAGAATAATCTTCTTGAACTCCTACATTCTCCAGAACTTCGTCTGTAAATGGGGTAGGAAAAGGATCATGTAGGAAAGAATCATTCAATTTGATCAAATCTACACAAGTCTTGATCCTTCATTTCTTTTTTTCCTGCACCACCATAGGAATGATCCATTATGATTCTTCCATAGGTTCTATAACACCAACTTCTAGAATTTTGTCAATTCCTACCTTCACTTTCTTTTTGTATATTGGATTCAATATGTAAGGTGTTTTTATTATAGGTCTAGCTTCTAGCTTCAAAGGGATCTTCATCTCTCCTATTTCTTCTGCTAATCCCTTCATTTCTAAAAATTTCTCTAGGAATAAGTCATTATACTCGCGCAATAATTATGTGATTCTTTCTACTATTGTATTATCCCAATAATCTCCAATGTTGGAAATCTTTGGGGTTTCTATAGTTCCAATGTTTACCTTCTTGATATTTAATGGTGCATCAAAATATTCCAAATTGAGCTTTGGAAATTCTATTTCCCTTTCTCCTTCAACTTTTGTGATTTGGATATTGTGTGGGTTATCCTCTGTTGGATCTTTTTTTTCTGCGACGTGATAACAATGTAGAAATTGTTTCATCGTCTTTCTATTATGATTTTGATATGTTGGATTTATTTCAAATTATGGTTCTTCAAATATTCTATCTCTTACCACCTTCAATGTTGTATCTACCTTTGTACTTTCATGCTCAAAGGAAAATGTAATTACAAATTTTTGTTGTATCTATTCCCAGTTTGTAGTTTCTCTATGTTGTTCTTATTCTGTGTACCAGTTCTTTGGAATTCCTTCTAATGTGGGAATAAAATGACATGGCTAATCTTCTGGTGGTACAAATATACATTGAACCATTCACATATATACATGTTCTTAAGGATTTCCAATTCCATCATATTTCTCTTGATATTTCTTCTCCTATTCTACGTCGAATCTGAAGAACAATAAATTATTTCACTGAAACCAATTGATGATATTCTCCCTGTGTGTAACCCACCAACAAGAAATGGTAGAATTCAAAGAAATATATAATACTGGTAATCTCTGAATTTCTACTAATTCCAATTAAAACTTCATAAAAAATTATTCTAAGTCATTCATACCATAAAAAGTAGGAGGCTCTCTTACCTCTGAACCAATCCATATCAGCGTGCACATCATTATGGAACATCTTATGGTGGATAAGTCATGTAGTCATTGCTTCTAGTTTTCTAGTATTGTATCAAAGTCTGAATCATAAGAACTAATACTCCTTCAACTGAACATGATATTTGCAGTTGGGCTGATATAATATTCTTTGCGTGCGATAGTTTTGTATAGTTGATTCACATCTTTTGTAAGAATATTTTCTGTCACAGGCTCCACATACCTTCCTCCTTATGAGGGATCCAATGACGTAATAAATATATATTCTCTATATTCAAATATCATCTTCCTTGTTTTTAAATTGATAATAGCATGGTTATCAAAATCCTAATCCAGGCCCAACAAATATGGATACAAAGAAGTATTATCTACCATGTCAATGACTTGAAAATTGGCCATGGTGCACACACAATCTAGATCTACTGGAATTCCTTTAAATATTACAATCGGCACCACTCTGTGATGATTATTAAAATTCAACTAAATAGGTGAATACCCCAATTGAGGTTCTCCCATATCTTCCTAGGTCTTCTTTTGAAAAACATTGAATTCGTACCCTACGTCTAGTATGATATCCCCCATATTGAGATATCCTAAGTTTGTATTCAATCTAAATTATCTGCTTGTTCTTCTCTTCTTCCAGACCCGATTCACTGTATTTACCCATTCTTCCCCAGGATGTCACTTTTCTAACAAAATTTTCAATATTTGTAAAGAGTCCTTATCATTCATCAAGTTTACACAAGATCCCAACAAGTTTATTAATTCTTGTACTTTCTATAAAGGTTGGTCTTTGCTAATCTGATCAGATAGTGGAGGCATATCATACAATGGTATCTCATCTACTGGCTTCATTCCCGACATAGAAACAATTGTTTCCTTCACAATATCCTGCCTATCCTCCTTAAATATCTCCTTTTATTTGCATGCATCAAACTTTTGTTCATGCGTTGTATTCTTCCTAACCCATTGGTACTGGTCATGATCCTTCTTGGCTACATATTCTCCTATATTAGCTCCACATATAGTAATGATGTTAATATTCATCACATCCTCTTCTTTGTTTTCCACCCCGATCCATTTCATGTTCTAGTTGGTCTGGTCCGTCTTGTCCTGTATCTTCAATAAAAGTGTTGGACAATCTTTTGTTTCATGATCTGCTACGTGATAATACATGCATATCGCAGGTGGTTGTGCACAGTCTCTAGCATAGTGTCTAGGTTTATGATAGTTCTAACACACTACTTGTCCTCGACCTCCTCCAAATCCTCTTCCTCCACAACCTCCTCCTTTGAAGCCTCCATTGTTTCCTTGATTATCTCTACATGGTGTATTGTATTATGGTCCTTGATCATACTATGGTTGCACATTATTGTAATGTGGTGGTGGTGCACACTGTTGTGTGGGATTATAATGTTGTTTCCCATGAAACTATTGTGCATTATACTGTGGTTATGGTTGAAACTATTGCGCGGGATTATACTATGGTTGTTTCACATTATTATACTGCAGTTTTTACACAGTTTGTCCTATTATATGTTCATCTTGCACCTTGTATATATCTGAAATCCTCTCTTTCATCATCTCCAAAGTTCTGTATTCCTTGTCTTTGTGTCCAACTGACTTGCAAAAATTAAAAAAATGTTCTCTTTGGTATTGTCTGATACTTCTACATCAACGGGCAATGATAGGTATCATGACCATGTGTTTTGAAAATATCACACCATGGTCCTCATGGAAGTAAAGGGTTTGTCATACCCACTCTAATATACTTCGCACATTATGGACACTCATTCTTTTGATGGCCTTTTGTCCTGCACATTGTACACCAGACATATTCTCTTTTCTCCTTTCCCTTATTCTGATTCAACTGGAATGTTAATTTATTCAAATCTTGTCTAATCTCTTCCACTACTGGGTCTGTATGCTTTTATTGATTTTCTTCTAATTGTAATGTTTCTTGTAGAGCCTCAACTTGGCTCTGAAATTTCTGCTATCTCAAAGGACACTTCAAGTGTAGAAATAGATAGTTCACAAAAAAATTTCTTTCTTTCATATCATTAATAGGGTATTTTAACTTACCTTTTAGTCTCTTGAACTTCTGGTCCACCTCCCAAACCATTTCTTTTGTTTCATGCTTAATCTCTATCATTTAATTCATAAACGGATCCTTTGAACTTGGCTTCTAAAATTCATTGATCAACTTGCTTTTCACTTCTACGATAGTTGTAGGCGGTCATGTTGGGTTATTTACTATGAGACTCATGTACCAGTCTAATGCGTGGTCTCTGAATGTAATTGCTAACTCCACAAAATTAGTATCTTCATCTGTAATCTTCTTGGTTTCCCAAATATTTTCATAGTTGAAAATATTCTTCTATGGGTCCTTAGACCCTTCTCCATGGAACTCAGGTAACCTAATAGTGGGATCTTGACCCGCCATTTTGAAGTTTGTTGTGATACCAACTCCATGCGATGTAGAAACTTGATTGTTTCTTGTTGAATTAATTCTACTTGAATTAGACCCTCGTCCAAAAATTCTTCTACCACTAATTATTTGTTGGTTAACTGGTTTTTCTTCTTCATATGTCTTAGTCGAACATGGGGTTGTGGGTTCCACACTAATTCATATTTTGAATGGAGAGCCTTCTTCTGTGTTAGACCCATGACCTATGGTTTTCCTCTCATATGTGATGCACAAGATATCCTCAATCTTGCCTATGGTACATATATCCTCTACCTCTTCCTCGTCACTTTCCAAGCCTTCTCACTCGACTACTTCCCTCTTCTTTCTATTCATAGTATACTGGTAGGGTTGTCTGTTGCGTGTCACACCTTCTATCCTTATGATTTCCTTGTTTTGTTCATTATCCAACATGATGGGGTCCATTTCTACCTTCTTCTGGCTACTCTCTAGAGCCTTCTCCATCTCTCAGATCTTTCTTAGTGATTCATTCATATTCCCCATGCTTGCAGAGTGGTCTAGCTGTCTGATTCGATGGTCATTACACCTTTATCATATAATAATATCTTGATCGACGTGTAAACAAATCTAATGTGCCTTCCTCTGGGACCCTTCAGAAATCTTCTTCTGCAATAGTATATGATTTTGATGTGTCTACAATAAATTCTATAATAAACCCTATAGTAATACTATTTAACCCGAAATCCACTATGTGCGTGAATTTATTATTAACCCTTTCCAGTCATGTGATGTTCTCAACAATCCATTCTATTGGCCTAATATGATTAGTTGGATGAGAATCCTTCAAAATTAATAACCATTCCTGTAATAGCTCTAGAAAGTAACAAAAATAGGCTTCATGCAAATTAGTAAACACATACCTCTACAAGTATTGACGTAGTGTATATCTAGAACCCTTATTATATTTTTGTGTGAACTCTAGCTACTTTGTCTCCAACCATATTTCCATATTTTTATTTGTAGGATTCCATGGCATGAACATCCATTTTTACCACTGTATATTTTTCATCAAACCCCTTTCCGACTATTCTTTTGAGCTCCATCTAGAAACATAACCATTTGTTGTATGTATGGGATGACCCGAGTTCTACCATAGTTCTCCAACAAAACCATTTTCACCATTGGACCTTCTAGTAAAATAGAAGGATACATTACACATAGAATGCATAATGCAGTCTCACCTGAGATGACTTATGGGTTACTACAGGATGCATGTGCTTGTATTCGTGGAAGGGGTTGGGGATGATCTTTTTACTTCTCTTCTATTTTAACATATATTCTACCATAAAATTAATCAGATCTCTTATTTTATCCATTCAATGACATATATTCTGCATGATTAAACTAGTGTGTGCTGAAAATAAACCCTAACATATTCATTCATCTAACCATTCATTCATTATAAATAATATAAAAATAACACATCACATATAAGGACACCATTTTTACCATGGTTCACCCCCCCTGGGCTACATCCATAAATATCTTATTCTTATTTCATATTATTCATCAAAATAACATTGTGCCCATTACATCATAAGTTATGAATGGTGAATGTGAGGCTAACGAGTGTTGCACCAAGATCCACAACTTGTGACCTGACCCTCAATTACATCTCAAAACTGACTCCATTAGCTCCTCATCTATACGACCAAAAAATGATCATACCAAATACTCAAACCTCAAAAGAGTTCTCCAAAACTAATTTCTTCT
>ML781298.1:480165-502329 GCA_009831015.1 Picea engelmannii
GAATCATTGGATTTGAGAACTAACCATTGGCCACACTATGAAGGGTAAAATATGTTTTGGGAGTTCAGTGTAAGGTGCTCTGGAGAAGGAACTTTGTTGTTCAATGTAATTCTAAGAACTTAAAGAGTTCATTTTGATCACAAAAGGTATGTCTATGTAGGATAGATTGCAGAGGTATACATGCGAGGATGTTCCTATTTTATGATATAACCATTGATTTATGAATTAGTGGCATAACAGAAGAGGAAAATTGTAGTAGATTCATGTTGCAATAGAGACATGTTACAAAAGAAGATGCGTTATAGTAGTAGGCGTGTTGCAACAATATATGTTGGTTGTGGAGCCTGATTATATTCCTGATTAAGAGGTCTTTTACTTTTAGCCGTGTTTATACCCCATGAAGTATTTACACCCCAGAAGTATGTACACTCTTCCACGCGGGGGAGTGTAGAGGTGGGGTACCCCCTCTGTGGGGTTTGGGGGGGATATCCCGCCGGCTGGGGGGTTTAGGGGCAAGCGGGCCCCCAACGAGGGTTTGAGGGCAAAGCCCCCGAAGGAAAAATTGCCTTGTAAATGTATATTGTAATTTCATTGTAAATCTAGACCGTTCATTATAAGGTCACAGATATAATGGTAGAGATTATGTTAGGGTTTTTTTCCCTAGAAGTAAACCCTCTTTTCTGAGGGAAATGTATTGCGGCTATGGTTGATGGCGAATATTGGATTCTGAGAGAGGAGACTGTGAGAGAAAGAAGAGGAAGTTACAGTGGGTTTTGCTATAGTTTGTATCCATTCATTTGATGGATAATAATAAAGGAAGGACCTGGCAATTTCTTTGGTGGATGTAGCCCACACTGGGTGAACCACGTAAATTTGTATCTCTCTTGTATTGTGTATCTTTTGTGTTTTGTTTCCGCATTTATTTTATTTTATTGCTCCACAGTCTTGTTTTCCTAACAATATGTATATTGTTGAAACATAACTATGTTATAGTAGAAGAGGCATGTTGTAGTACAGGTGTGGTGCAAAATATGCATATTGTAGCAGAATATGTGTGTCGCAATAGAGGCATGCAGTAGCATAAACATGTTTTAGCTGAAGGCATGTGGTAGAACATGTGTTGTAGTAGTAGGAGTATGAGTTTTATAGTAGAGTTGTGTGATAACATAATATGTGTTTCATCAGAAGGTGTGTTGCATTAGATTGTTGTAGCCAAAGGAATGTGTAATAATATGATGTTGCAGTAGAAAATATAGGTGTGTTGTAATATAACTCTTGTTATAGAAAAAGATGCCAACAAAAGGTGGGTTGTAGCAAGTGAATGTGGTGTAGGCTAGTTATTACAAACTAGTGTTCTATAACATTTGTTTTTTGGTGATATAGGGAAGAAACCATGGATATCTGATATCTAATCTACAACTCCAAGGGTTGTGGCATGATGAAGTTGACAAATAAGGGAAATTTAGCAATGGGGAAGAAGCATTAGGACAATTGTGGTCCCAATTATGCACAACTCAAGGAATGTTCCATTGCATATTTAATCTGATGGAATGGGATGGATGCCCACTACATCAATTTGTTAGCAAGGGAAAGGTATACTGCACTAGGCTCACCTCTTGAATTATTTATGTAATTCTATTTGATAGATATCGTGCACACTGTTAATCATTTCTGGACTATGTCATGATACTGAAAGAAATATGATCCACCTTCCCAAGTCTACTACCAATACCATTGGGAGCATAAGTACAAGAGGAATTATTCAAAATATGTGATCAATTCCTTCTTCCATTATAGGAAATAATTTTTTACAAACCATTTCTGACATTGTTTGAAGAATCCATTCAACTAATAGATGAAAATAGAGATTGGTATATTGAAGAGAAAGGCACATATACAAAAATATGCATATCAACCAAAGCTCCCCACATTCTTTTGAAGCATGTGCTAGATCGAATAGTAATAAGGGAATATCTTATCAGACCATCATGCATGGTTTCAAATCTTTGTTAATATTATAAGAAAAGAAACCATATCCATCATATCCTCTCTATATAATATTGTATGGACTATGCAGTTCTACCTTTGCAAAAATGGAAATAAATTATATGGAATAATATTGATTCAAATAAGAAAGGTTCAAGAGAAACAAATTTAGAAAATTAATATCAAACTATTAGACTTGTATCACTATCACCTAGTTGTATACTCATGAATATTGGGAGGAATAAGAAGCAAAGAGAAGAGTTATCTCATATTGATCTAGATTGTATAGGGAATGAAATAAAACACACACAGGTGTATAATAAAGAGAATATTTATACACAAAAAAACCAACTTCGATCAATGAATAAAATAATGGAATATTATAGAACACAAATTGGCTAGAATGTCGGTATCTTATCTCTTGAGAGAGAGAGAGAGAGAGAGAGTTGTCAACTATGCTCATTGGAAAAATATAATACATGAGGTTCAAAGAATGACCTTTTAACATAAGTAAATAACCCTAACCCAATCCCCACAATTTTCCTGAAAACATCATTTAGGGATTCAAAACGGTCGTGGAATTTTAAGAACCAAAAAATCATAACAAAAATGACAAGATGGAGAACCTTGTTGATTCAATGGAAGAGGTGGGTGGCCACTAGTATCCACCTGAATCAGTCCTTCCCCTAGAAAGAATTGGTCCCAATTACATTAATTTATCATAGCAGATGGGAGAACTTTTGCTAAATCTAAATCTTGGTGAGCCATTTCCCTTCCTGAATAAGATGTTCTTATTTGACAACTAAATAGAATTGTATGTTCTACTGGAAGGTAACCTTCATCTTGGTTTCCATGATCCAATCCACTTTACTTTCTCAAGGAAGTGAGTATTTATTTTTGTAGGCCCCAATTACTCAACCACATCTCAGGTGTCCAGGAAAGGTTGGAAATATGGTCAAAACAAGTCCACATTAAATACTAGGTGCGAGCCAAGAAAGTGAGGAATATTAAATTCAATTTTTTTTTCACCCACAACCTTTATTATGGTGTAAGGCTCATATCAAAGTGGTCTAATATTCCTATGGTCTCTCATGCACCAATTTGTTTACAATTGGAAACATACCTTGTCACCAACATAAAAGTTTTGTGGAACACAATGTTGTTAATGTCACTTCTTGTATTTCATTGGGTTGTTATATTCTTTGTAGTGAAAGTCAAGTCGAGGTGGATCCACTGACAATCAAAGTAGAAGGAACCAAGAACAAGATGAAGGTCGAGGTGGTTCGACTAGGTAAATTCAAATTTGAATACATCGACAACAAGTCAAAGAGGTCAATTGACAAGAGGTTGACATGAGGGCATGTGACAACTGATTGAATAACAAATGAAGACTAACTAGTAGTTGACTAGTAATCCAACTTGGTAGTCGACTGTAACATAATCCTGAGATTTTCAAGATTTGTAGCCAATGATCTCCGTGGATATGTAACTATTTTTGGGCGTCTTTTATTTAGGGGTTTTCCTACTGTAAATTATATAAAGAAGGTGTTTTTCAATGATGTAAAATTTAATCATAGAATAGCCAATATGTAGAGGTTGTTGGTCATGTAGATGTAATTCAAATTGGCTACAGGGTTGTTCTTGTGTAAATAAAGAAGGTATGATGTTGATTATGTCTTAGGTGTGGACTAATGCTAAGAATGCAACCCTTTATTTTGAAAGAATAAGGCAAGAAGAGAGCATAACGCTCAAGAGATATCAGTTTTCCTAGTTTGGGTTTCTAGGGTAAAATATCTATGTACTGTTTTTTTTGTTTGTCATTTACTTTCTTGTTTATATATTTATTCTTGTCTTCCGCTAGGTTTAGTGTGGAAGTGTTTCTCATTTCGTAACATGTGGTATCAAATATTGGTTTAAAAACCTTGGATATGAGATAAAACCTAGGTTCAATAAAAGTCGTAAGTAAGAAAACTTTAAAGATTGTGTTAAAGAATGGTGAGCAACTCAAGAATCGAGATCAAAAAATTAAATGGACATAATTTTGAGCTTTGGAAACTTAAAATTGAAGATATCCTTATAGACAGAGAACACTAGGAAATAGTCTTTCTAGGTACCATGCTGACATATATTTCGAAGGAATAATGGGTGGAAATCGAGAGAAGAGAAAGTAGTATGATTTGACCTTGTCTTGCAAATTCGGTACTGTTGAATGTCTCAGGTGAAGATTCAACCAAGAATCTATGGGACACATTGGGAAGCTTGTACTAGTCAAAATATCTAGTAAATAAGTTGTTTCTCATAAATAAATTATATATTTTGAGGATGGGTGAAGGACGCTAGGTGAATGATAATTTAAATGCATTTAATACCAATATTTAAAGTCAGTTATCTTTTGTGGATATTAAAATCACTGAGGAGGAGATATGTGTTATCCTTTTTTGTTCTTTTCTAGACTCACATGATAACTTAGTTGTGTCTATAAGGAGTAATTCAACCACATTAGCACTAGAATATGTGGTTGCATCTCTATTTTCAAAAGAGATGAGAAGGAAGAACATGGAAGGATCGGCCAAAGATGAATTAGTGGTTAGAGGTTGACCGATTGACATAGATAAAGGAAAATTATCTGGTAGAAAGTCTAAGTTGTTATCACATGCTAATTTGCATTAATTTTTCCCAAAGCATCTTTTCCTTGTGTTATCTTTCCACTCATATTTTAAAACATTTTCACCAACTTCGTCAAGCTCCCATCACCTAAATCCTTCATTCGACCGATCATCCAAAATTTTCATGTCCATGAGTCGAAAATTTGGAAAATATCCCAAACCTATATCTAGCCTAAATGCTTATCTAAATCCCTAAGTTCCATCACTTCATTCATTTTTTACCCTTATTATCATATTCCCCTTGAAAATTAAAATATTCATTTTACTAAGCACCCTTATCCTATCCACAAAGTCATGTGATAAGCTTTATATGCCCAAAGTCCTTAGAAAATATAAAAAGGGTTTTATTATTATTAATATAAATATTTTTATATTAGAATATTTATATTAATATTTTATCCAATATTTAATTTATGGCATCATGTCAAATCATGGGCACAAATCACAATTTATAATGTGGAAAAGTCAAAGGGTGGATGGAGGGGGCACATACATATCGGGCATAGAATTAACGCGGAGGTTAATTATGTGAAGGCAGGTCGATATATAAACCAGTGGTTTTTTGTTGGGGAGACGTGTCCTTACATGGTGAATATCGGGGGTAAAAGTACTGTGGATTAAACCACTCTAGCCCAAGATGGATATAATAAATGAAACCATTTATCATATATTTTATGTGCATCATATTTTCCAGGGATGCATTTCAATAATAATTATGGAATTTTGAATAAATGAGATTCTTCCTCACTGTGAAAAGGTTTATAGAGGTAAAATTTAAGTTTTACAAATTAAAGAGATTAATGTTTAGTTCCATGGAAAATAATTAAATGGGAAGATGGACATGAAAGGAAGACTTGGATAATTATTTATCCAAAGGTTTTACAGAAGTAAAAGAAGAAGATCAAAAGTATTTTACCAAAGATGGTAAATAAGACATGGTTTTCAAAACCATGGGAGAGAAACCAGTAAATGGTTTTCACGGTAAAATGGTAAATTGGAGGAAACAAGACACAGTAAATGTTTTTCACAGTGAAATGGTAAATTGGGCAAAACAAGACATGGTTTTCAAAACCAGGGAAAGCAAGCAGTAAATTGTTTTTCAAAACCATGGGAATGAATTAAATTATGGAATTTTAATTTTAAAGGATAAAAAATATTTTCTAATTATTTTTGTTCAAATATATTATTCTCAAATATTTTAGGAAAATATGGATAAATAAAATTAGATTTGGAAAAAGAACAAGTGACAATTCAAAGAGGATGTGGAAGTCAGTTTCCATAGCATTTGAGACTTACATGATGATTTCTGGATGAACCAGAATGAGTTTTAAAAATTCAAATGAGATTATTGTCAAGCACAAACCCTATAACATTAACCTCATTCATTTTTCACATAGGTGTCATGGATTGGGAGATTCGAGGGAATCTTGGAGCCATATTTTTCTGTTATAATTTCATGTTCGAGACATGTTTTTGTGATACATATCCTAGCCAACTAGAGATGACTTTCAAGAAACTGAGACATGTTTTTATTCACAACAAGCTTATCTACAAAAACCATTCTCATATTTTACACATATATTAGTGTTTGATAATTATAGGTGGTGTTTTGAAGCCTATCTTTTCTCCTGAAAAACAGGAGATCAATTAAGCATGTCATGTTCTATTTGTAACTGTTTCTATTTTGGGGAAGAAGCTGAAACGTTTCAAGTCAGATATTGTAATTGGTTTCTAATTGAAAGGAACTCAAAATTGTATAAATGATAGAGGTTACGAATGTATTAGTGTTGGAAGAAGTGCAAGGGAACCTTTATTTTGTTTCTAAACTCTATTGTAATTTTATGGAGCTAAATTGAATACATATGCAGAAGCTTTGAAGTCTCTATGAAAATATTCTAATCATGGTGATATGAGTTTTGTCTCCTTTCATTGTATGTATCTCCTGCACTCTTTATTTCCATTTACATTTTCTTCTATTTAAATTGGAGAGTTAAAGGCCCATAATTCATCTTATGATTCTCTCGGCTTAAGAAATTTAAACTGTGTGTGTTTCTTCTTAACTAATTCAGAATTCATTTCAATAATGCTCTGATGTAGTTACTTGTTTTCTCCTTCTTCCTACACGTCACTTAAACTCAATTTGAATCTCAGATTGATTGCCTCATTTAGATTTTATCCTATAGAGATTTCTACTGGCCAGTCATTGTTTTCATTGACTTTTAGAATTTCGACTCCATAGCCCTGAGTGTCCCTCCCCTTCCTAGCCAAAAAATTTATAAAATCCCCCAAAACAAACCAAATCTAGCCACCAATTTCCAAAGATATATCAAGTGACATGAGAGAGACCTCTTTGATTTTAGAAGGCTAGTGTCGAGCTCTAAAGTAGGTTGAAATAGTTACCTTTGTCATTTGTCTAGTCAGCTAGGCAAAAGTTACAGAGTGATAACATAAGTCAAAGGGTATATGTAAATCCCTTGTTCAGTCGACAAGAACATGTTGTAAATGCAGTAAAGTTGTTAGTACAATATCCAATGAGAAGAAATAGACTTAGAGAAAGACGAATCTAGATAATGGAGGTGATGTGTATTGGGCATCAAACAGTACACAATTGCATAAAGATGTTTGGTTGATCGACTCCGGAGAATCCTATCATATAAAATCACATATAGAATGGTCTTGTGAATATGAATGATATGAAGGAGGAGATGTGTTCTTGGGGGATGAATTGACAACCAAAATTTTTGGATGAGGAAGTGCTCAAATGATACTGCAGGATGGGAGGAGTAGAAACCTTCTAAGTGTGCTACACATTTTTGGTTTGGAAAGAAACCCTATATCTGTCAACAATATGAGTGATGTAGGAGTGGACACTCTATTTCAAAAGTATTCATGCAATATGGTTAGAGGTGCGATGGTATTAATGAAAAGGGTTCAAATTTAAATCCTATAAAAGTTATTAGGGAGTGTCAAGCTGATTGGATGCAACAACATCGTTGTTCCTAAAGTCAAATCAAATTTGAATCGAATTGAGTCAACTCATGCTGAGTCAATTCAAACCAACCCGATAAGTCATTGTAACATCAACCCGACCATGCTATGGAACAAGAGGAAGGGACACATTGGAGAAAAATGAATTCAATCTATGCATAACAAAGGTATGGTCGGAGATTTTCCTTAATTTAATTTATAAGTTTACTTTTATGAACATTTCATATATGAAAAACAAGGTTGGGTGAGGTTCCCATCTAGAATGACAAGGGAAAAGGGGATTCTACAGTTGGTTCATAGTGATGTGTTTGGCCCTGTTGCAGTTCCTTCACTTGCTGTATCCCTGTATTATGTCTCCTTCATAGATAAATTTTCCAAGAAGACATGGATATATTTCCTGAGGAAGAAATAAGAGGTTTTCAAGAAATTTAAAGAGTTTAAATATCTTATAGAAAACTAGAAAAATAAGAATATTAAGGTGTTGAGATATAACAATGGTGGTGAATTCTATGGAAAATAATTTGATCAGCTCTGCAAGTATTGTGACATAGCATGCCAAAATACCACACCATATACCCCATGGAAAAATGGATTTGTTGAGAGAATGATCAGAACATTGATAGATAAGGAAAGGAGCATGCTCAATGGTGTTGGTCTCAAACAAGAATTCTAGGTGGAGGCAGTCGACACTACAAAATATATTTGAATATGTCTCCTTCATCGGAACTAGTCGAGATGACTCCACATGAGGTATGGTCTGGTAAGAATCCTTCTGTTTCACATCTCAAAGTATTTAGATGTGACGAATTTGTGCATGTTCCCAAGGAAAAGAGGAGCATGATTGATAAGAAGGAAGTCAAGTGTATTTTCATTAGATACAAATAAGGAATGAAAGGATATAAGCTATGGGATCTTGCATCAAGGAAAATAGTGTACAATATAGATGTGGTCTTCAGATAATTCATAAGTAAGTCTGAGCCTGAAGAAATTATTCAGATCAAGAATAATCCAAAGAAGGTGTGGTTTGAATTGAGGAATGAAGAATATGATTCATATGAGTTGACTTAATCAAAAGTATAGGTGGAACAACTGATGTTGGTTGTAAGTAGGTTATAATGAGTAAGAAAATCGGTTGAAAGGTATAGGTTTCCCAAATTTCATTCCACATTTGTTTTAACTGCGACTAACAATCAGTCAATGTCAGTCAAGGAGGAAGTCGACTCAATAGAGGGAAAAATCTAGAAGGACACCATGGTTGAAGAGATGGAATCCTTGCACAAGAATGAGACATGGTACTTAGTCGAATTACCTAGTGAAAAAAATTGTGTTGGTAGCAAATGGGTATTCAAGAAGAAGATGAATGCATCAGGTCAAGTTGAGAAATTCAAAGCTTGACTGGTAGCGAAAGGATATTCCTAAGTCGAAGGAGTTGACTTTGGTGAAGTTTTTTCTCATATTGAGAAATTAACTTCCATTAGAGTACTAATGTCTCTGGATACAAAATTTGATCTAGAAATAGAACAAATGGATGTAAAGACAATGTTCCTACATGGGGACCTAGAAACATAAATCTACATGAAACAAGCTAAAGGATTTGTAGTAAAGGGTAAGAAATATTTGGTGTGAAAACTGAAAAGATCCCCTTATGGTCTAAAAAAATTACCAAGGATGTGGTACCAAAATTTATACACATACATCCTTAGTTTGGGGTTTGTGAGAAGCAAAGTTGATCACTACATATATTCCAAAGAAGAATTTGAGAGTTTCATATATCTAACATTGTATGTCAAATATGTGTTGTTGATTGGAAACAATATGAACACAATGAAGGAGGTGAAGAAGTTGATATCCTCCAATTTTGACATGAAATATCTCGGTGTAGCGAACTTAATTCTAGGAATGGATATCAAGAGAGATCGTGCAACTAGAAAGATTTGGTTGAATCAAAAGAAGTATATTGAAACAGTGTTGAAATGTTTCAACATGTAGGATTGCAAACTTGTGAAGGTGTCAATTCTTGTGGGATCAAGGATAATTGTTGAACAATGTCCAAGGACATAGGAGGAAATAGAGGACATAAAACATGTTCCCTATGCAATATTGTTGGTATTATAATGTATGTGATCATATACACTTGACTAGACATTTCCCATGAAATGGGAGTGTTGAGTAGATACATGTATAAAAATAGGAAGGAGAACTAAACATCTATCAAGAGAGTATTCAGGTACTTTTTGGGCACAAAACACTATGCTATATGATACAAAGGAAAACCTAGAGGTAATAGTGAATTAAATGTACATGACTTTGTCAATGCCGACTGGGTTGGAGATCTAAATCGATGAAGGCAAACAAATGGATATGTCTTCAATATGTTTGGTGGATCTATCAAGTAGATGAGTAAGTGACATGTGGTCGTAACCTAAACAATAGAGGTTGAATACATGGAAGTCACTCATGGAAGTGAAGAAGCAATATTGATCTGAGTCTTAGGGGGGATTATAGTCTAATTTCAGATGTATGAGTCATATATTCATATTTTTATGTAAAATGGAACTTGATAGATATGTAATTTATGGAGTCAAACCTAATTAAAATTGACTTCCTCAAAAATACATCTTATAAAAAGGAAATAGGGAGATAGTAAAGGCCGAGAAGGAAAGATCCAAAAATTGGCCTCATTGCATGTAATGGTTATTCTTAATGGAATCCTTCTTTTGAAACTCTTTCTCTCTTTATCATACTTTTGTGGTGTATTTATCTCATGGTTTTTCATCAATTTTCTTGTGATTAATTTCATGTTAGATTTGTGTGTTTTCTCTCCTCCTCTCTCGTCATTTAAGCCTTCTAGATATGTTTCTATTCCATGGGAACTAGGGTTTGTAGAATATTTTAGGTTCAAATTTTTGTAGCAATATCCAACCTCCTTTTGGCACTCTCAAAGTCCATTTGTTGGGCCATAAACTGTAAGTATCACAATTGTTCCACATGCATTACATGGTTTTTCTACCCTTGGAACTTCATTCACCATTGAAGAAGCATCCTTACATGGATTCACTACATCCATTGGTATGAAAAAATTTTAGAAATTTTGTAGGGTTTCCATGCTTCTCATAGAGGTTCCATGGCCTCTACGACAACCCAAGATTCTCTACAAACCCTTAGAATCCTTTATGGCCCTACGAAATTGGTTCTCTCATATTCAATGCTATTGCAGATTCATGAAAGAATTTTACATCTTAAAAAATATACATACAACATTTGGAATATTTGGAAACCTCATTCCATCCCTTTCGTAGCTTACCCACAATTGTATGGTTGCCATAGGAGCACAATCATGGACCAAATACAGGGAATATATCTTTTGCAAATTTTATGCAGGTGCCATGACCTCTACATAGAATTCAAGAGGGGAAGCCATAGCCAATTTTAAAGGATTCTATGTTAGCACAAATGGGTTTTTATGGAATTTTATTTTGTTTCCTGGTTTTTGAGATATGATTGATTTAAGCACCAAAATTTTATAGAACAGTGTGTTTGCGCTTCCCTTGAGTTTCATGTAGAGTTTTCTCAGTCCACAGGATAAAACAGAGAAAGTATATTATATTAATGGTAATATATCTTTGATACCTCAAATGGGTCTTCAATAGAATTTGATTTCATCATCTGCATCAAAAGATATGAAAAAAATTGCAGCCAGAGGTTTGCCACCATGAAAATAGGGTTTTTTCATTTCAACTTTTATTTTTTTGGATTTATTAACTCCTATTATAATTTTTACCCATGTGAAACACCCCATAAATTGTAATCAATATCAACAACAAGACTTCCATTTCCAACTTAGTTATGAGTCATCCATAAACCCACAGTTACGAGTTAACCACACACAACACTTCTCTTCATTGGCACTCAACACATTGTAATCATGATGGTACCATGAACATAATGGGGTCTCTTTTATTTATCATCGGTGAAATGATGTGGACCATAATTTTCTAATGGGGGAGGATTGATTTGAATCTTAGGGGGTATTATATTCTAATTTCATATGTATGAGTCATATTCATATCGTTATGTAAAAGGGAACTTGATAGATATGTAATTGACAAAGTCAAACCTAATTAAATTTGACTTCATAAAAAATAAACCTTATAAAAAGGAAATAGGGAGAGAGTGATGTTCAAGAAGGAGATGTCCCAAAATTTTCCTCGTTGCATGTAATGGTTATTCTTAATGGAATCTTTCTTCTCCAACTCTTTCTCTCTTTCACATATTTTTGTGGTGTATTCAACTCATGGATTTTCATCAATGTTATTGTGATTAATTTTATAGAAGGATTTGTGATACAAAAAATACTACAATCCCCCCTAAGATTTAGATCAAGTATGGTTACAAAGGCTATTTTCATGAATCAGGTTTGAGAAGAGAGCTATAAAGATAAGTTGTGATATTCAAAGCACAATATTTCTGGAAAAGAACCCTACTTAGCATTCTAAGACTGGGCACGTTGATGTACAATACCATTTTGTGAGATACATGGTGGAAAGAAACAAGGTGTTGTTGGAGAAAGTAGACACATTGGAAAACATAACAAACTTTTTGACTAATTCTGTGAGTGTTGTGAAGTTTTCTCGGTTCATAGAGGTAATGGGTATTACTTCCCTAGGACTATGAATGAGAGTGAAAAGATCTCTCGTTTTCAAAAAAGAAAACAACAAGTGGGAGAAGGTTGGGTTTTTATATTCTTTGCAGGGAAATTCTAGTTGAGGTGGATTGATTAATAGTTGAATTCAAAGGAATCGACAACAAGATGAAGGTCGAGGTGGTTCAACTGGATAAAGTTGAATTCCAAGATATCAATAGAAAGTCGAAGGTAGAGGTGGTTTGACTAGGTAAAGTCTAATTCCAAGACATCAAGAACAAGTCAAAGAGGTCAACTAGTAAGAGGTTGATAGGCGGGAATGTGGAAACTGACTGAATACCGAATGAAGGTCCTCTGGTAGTTGACTGTAACATAATCCTAAGATTCATGGGATTTGTAAAAATTGATCCATGTGGATCTGTAACCATTTTGGGCTCCTTTTTCTTAGGGTTTTTCTTACTGTAAATCCTATAAAGAAGGTGATTCATATTTTTTTAAGAGCTAATCATATAATAGATAATACATAGATGTTGTTGGTCATGCATATGTAAGACAAATTGGCTACAGGGATGTTCTTTTGTAAAGTAAGAAGGTATGATGTCTATTTTGTCTTAGGTGTGGACCAAGGTTAGGCATGTAGCCTTTTATTCTGAATGAATAAGAAAACAAGAGAGAAAAAGGCTCAAAGAATGTTGATTTTCCCGGTTTGGGTTTTCAGGGTAAAATATTTATGTATTGTGTGTTTTCTTTGTCATTTACTTTCTTGTTTAAATATTATTCCTCTCTTCTTCTAGGTTTAGTGTGGAAGTGTTTCTCATTTCCTAACATATTTGGCATTTTAATTATAGAATATCTCATGAACCTATTGTTGGAGGTTCTAGATCCATTCAATAAATTTGGATACTCTATCATCCCTTCCCTAAGCATGGGAAGAATCTATTGGTAAATATGGAACGAGAATAACTACATCAATGGGGGCCAATGGATGGAACCCCAAGCACACCTAAAACATTTTGTGGCCAATAGAGTTGTGGATGGATCTATTATAGCTATGATGAACATATAAAATGATACCATCTCATGTATGTGGATTTTTGTATTTGTACATGTATAAGACATGCATAATCATCCTATTCACCACTTAAAATTTCCCATCTATTTGGGGATGAAAGGAAGTTTATTTGGTCAAATTGGTGTCCATCAGTGGCCTTAGGATAAAATAGAAGGTACTAAGGAAGATACTATCCCTATCTGAAATAATGGTCTATCATAACATGAAATTAAACCAAAGATGCTCAAAGGATAGCCTAGTAGTGGCCCTAGTTGTGGTACTCTTTTTACATGGTGCCAAAACTACCATCTTAGAGAAAATGACTGATGACCACAAAGACACAATCTTGACCATGTTTGGTGGAGGGGAAAAATGACATGTTATCCATGGAAGCAAACTCACGGGGCTTGTTTGGGATAGGGAGAGGAGTGTGCAACCATCATTTCTTAATGCATGGTTTAACAATGAAACTGGTAGTGCATGAATTAATATAATAGTTGATGTCTTGTCGAATATTTGACCAGTAGAAATACTTCTAAAGTAATAATGTTATATTCTCCACACCGAAGTACCTTTTCACCTAACTATAATGTGCCTCCAAAATTGGTTTTGCATGCTTGCTTGGAGGAACAAAAATATGGCCTCGATATAATACGATCACATCCTAAAGGTGGATGTATGAGAATTTATTCCCTACACTTAGTTCCTGATAAGTATCAACAAAGTCAGATTCACTATTGTATACTTGTTTCCACTCAAAGGTCTTGTGCCCATAGGAGTTAAGAATTATGTTTAGTGACACAACTAGGGGATGATTGAGACAATATACAACATGGTTTGTGATTCCCTTTTGTACGTAATTTTCAAGTGAAATTGTTGTACGTATGTGGACAAATTTTGATGGAGGTCATTTTGTAACTTTCCTTTTGTTTTCATGAATTGTAGAGGCTTGGGATTAGTGTGGATGATCATTTCCTTTATCAAAATCTAATTCTTTCACTATTGACATGCCTGCATAATGGAGTACATATCCTTGTCATGGTTTTGATATCAATTAAAAAAATCATATAACATCTCATTGTGATAGGACACCAGATGTCCATGTTAAGTGAGGACTACACTGACAGCATAGCCAGAGGCATATGTTTCAATATCAAATCATTGTTGTAGTTTTGGTAACGTGAGGACTTATTTGGAGTAGAGGTGGTGTTTCATATCCTATATTTATTTATACTATGATTCATATGAAGAAAACTTATCTTTATCTCCACCCTTGCTAACTTAATTTAGGGGCCAACTGATATGAGAGAACCCCAACATGAAGCTATGGTAGAATTTGGTGAGGTCCAATAAGCTATAGAGCTCTATTATATTCATCGAGGATGGCAAATCATGAATCACTTAGACCTTGGATAGGTCTACATGCTCCCCATTTTCATCCATGATGTATCCCAAGTATTGAATTCTCTTTATTCCAAATCAATGTTTATCCATATTGGTGTAAAAGTTTTCTTTCCACAACATGCTAGAAACCTATTGAATGTGTTGGACATTTTATATGCAAGTTTGACTGAAGATGAGGATTTCATCTAAATATATGACCAAAAAATATTTTGTGAACTACTGCAAGATATCATCCATCATCCTCATGAATTTCACTAGAGCATTAGTCAAGAAAAAATGCATGAGCAACCACTCAAAAAGGATTTTTTTATATTTGAAGGTTGTCTTCCATAAATCAATTTGTTCAATTGAAACATGGTGGTATCCTAACTTTAGATCAATATTACTAAACAAATTGACACCCTTAAGTTGATCAAGAAGTTCACCAATCTGGGGGATCGGTTATTGGTTCTTCACAATGATTTTGTTTGGATCTCTATAATAAGTACAAAGTCACCATGTGCCATCCTTCTCCTTTACCAACACAATTGGGCTCCCACAAGATCAGGAGCTCCATTGAATGTGTCCCTTTTGAACGAGTTCATGAATTTGACACTTTATTCCTCACTCTTTAGATGGGAGCATTTGTATATTGGAGCATTAGGTGAGGAAGAACTATGTATCAAGTCAATGGGATGTTTGACTTAGTAGTGTAGAGGCACTCCTATAGGTGAGGCAAATATGTATCTATATTCCTCTACAACATTTTCCACTTGCTTCTTCTATGTAGAGAGACCATGTGCTAAAACTGTGTTGGTCACAATGACCTTTGTTGGGTAAAATATATGCATTAATTTACCAACATTAAATTATCGACCAGGAGTTCGTAAAATTAGATATGCAAGAACAAGAAATGTAGGATTGGATCTAGTCTATCCTAATCTAAAGTCATCAAGCACACATCAAAATGAATGAAAGAAGAACTAGAAGTAAAATCTAAGTGCAGAAATAAAAGGAAAATTAAACTATGGGAAAACCAAATTAAAGAAAATTAGCTAAAGGGAAAATAAAACAAATAGGAAATGAAATATGAATTTAAACTATGAAAAACATATGCCCCTCAATGATACACCCAAGAATGTTAGTATGGAATTAGTTTTGTTTATGTACAAAAATTAATGTGCGAGTATGAGATTTATTTTGTTTTAGGTACGAGAATGTGTTGGTACATATTTTATGTACAAAAATGAGATTGCTTCTCATGGATAATTCAATTAATGATGCATTCACACCTATATAACAAGAACCTTTAACAATATTTAACAAAAATCTATTGAATAAAATAATAAAAATTACAACATAACAAACATAATATGAAATAGATAACAATTATGTAGACAATATTATAATAATCAACTTAACAGCATTTACCAAAACCTTGATAAATAAGACAACACTTAATTATAACTTAACATAATGTACAACAAACTAAATGAAATATGTTAACAAAAACATTACAACCAACAAACTATTAGAAAAACATTATAATCATATAACAAAACACTATGAATATACAACAAAGAAATAATAAACAAAACAACATAACTTATATAACACAATATTCAACATAAAATTAAATAAACAAAATACAATACATAAAAAGTTAATACGACATGCAATCAACACAATAATTAAGTTAAAAAGTATACATTTGAGAATGCATTAAAATTAAACAATACAACACCATATATAAGAGAACAATAACATGAAACAAATAAAACCTAAACCTAAAAATATACATTGTACAACTCTGCAACGCGGAAGTAATACGAGGTATGGGAACAAAGATATTGTTGGGCGTGAGGAGGGAAAACCGAATGGATAGATGTGAAAACTGGACATAGGGAGTTGTTATTATTATGGTAGATGTGGGAGGTATTTACCTCCACATGTGAACCTGACGAGAATAGAAGACTCTGGAAAGCAAGAGAAAACCCTAAGGAGTTGGCTAATAAATCTATAAGTCTTGTCGACTCAAGAAGACAATTTATATTAGGTTATTAGCCTCCAAGAGAAGAAGTTGACCAGAAATAATAATAATATACTGAACAGACACATATCCATAAGGAGAAGTCAGCCCTAAAAAATCTGGCAGAACCAATATAAATACAGGGCGCTAGTTCTCATTTGACACATCTCAGAATTGCAGACAACAACTGGTGTGCACTACAGTTCCCAGTTTGGTGCGTACGTGTGGATGAGAGCTGCAGGTGCAACTGCTGTAGCTAGCAATTTCAGTGTTGGCTTGGACTATCTCTTGGCTAGGGTTTGGACTTTCTGATCATCTATTTTTGGTGTGCTATCCTTGGAGGAATATGCATTACCCTTTTTTTGGCTATCTAGCCTAGGGTTTGCTTCCAGAGAAATTCTTAGTCAAGGTTAAGGTGCTCGAAGGGTGGCTTCGGCCTATGGTTGGGTGACGAGGGTATCGTCAATTGTAAAATGAGCACACCATCTTCTATATTCTAACAAGTTATGGGCCAACACCTCCTTCATTCAGTCTAAACCCTGGAAGGAAACATAGCTACTAGAATATTGAGCTTTCTGAAGAACTGCCGCTAGGGTTACTAGCAGAAGCAGCTTCCAGAACACTGCCACTAGGGTTACTAGTAGGAGAAGATGCAGAAACCCTAATCCTCTTTTTGAGGCACCTTAAGTGAATGGATTGACCTAATATTCAGACAGATCAATGGATCCTAGCCTAGCGCATCTCCTGGCACTCTCAGAAGGCCAAGACATGAAGTTTGGATTTTTTGTCAAATCTAGGGTTTGACCAATTCAAGCAGCCATGACAAACTCTATGAAGTATAAGAACAAATCAGATGGAGCCTCTAACTTCAGAGCATGGAAGACAAGGATTGACCTCATCCTTGCCAAGAATAAAGTGTTGGATATCGTGAAAGGAAAGATCGTGAAGCCAGTGTTTGAAGAAGGAAAAGAGAAGGAAGCGCAGAACGTTGCAGCTATGGAGAAGTTCAAATATGTTGACATCAATGCCATGAGTATCATAGTGGATTCTATAAAAGACCACTTGATACCCTACATCTCCCATATTGACTCATCAAAGAAGATGTATGATTCCCTAACAAATCTCTTCTTAGTCAGAAACATTGGACAAGTTATGAGTCTGAAGAATGAGCTCCGTAACATGAATATGAATGATGACGACATCATAACATCATATTTTGTAAGGATATCCCAGTTAAGAGATCAACTACAAGCTATTGAAGAGATCACTTCAGAAAAGGAATTGGTGAGCATAGTACTCAATGGTCTTCCCAAGAAATGGGATGCATTTGCCACAAGCATGAAGACAAAGAAGGAGTACCCGACATTTGAAGAACTTTGGACTTTCTGTGCTCAAGAAGAATCAAGGATCAGTGAAAAATATAAACCCCAAAATAAGTATGATGATCAAGCCTTCACATCAAGATTCAAGAACTTCAAGAACAAAGAAAAGTTTGATTCAAGGAGGAAGCCAAAACAAGAAAAAGGCATTTCATAAGTGCAATGCTTCAACTATCGAAATTATGGTCACTACAAGAGTCATTGTCCTGAGCTAAAGAAGAGATAAAGAAAAACATGAAGAAGAACATGAGGATTCCAAGAAAGAAAGAGGAACCAGAAGAACCAATCATTGTATCAAGAATCACAAGATTACCAGCCTGATATGAACTCACTAAAAGAAATCAAGAAGAAGAACTGAAATTCATGATGAAGAATAGTGTATGGAAGACTTATGAATGAAAGCATTGTGAGATATAAAACCAAAGGTTATCCCATATGGAGGGAGAATACTATGATGATTACTTGTTCCAGTAAGCCAGACTTATCTCTACATAAGTCATTATATCATCTGCAACATCCATGAGTTGGGGTTCTACATCAAATTAATGCAAAGAATGTTCTCCAGAGAAATTGAATAAAGAGCATATGAAAAGCAATCTCAAGACTTTGAGACATACCAAAAATAGATTCTTGTATGCAGATAGAAGAAGATAACTTGGTGGAGAACCTCCAGTACACAGCAGAAGCGTGGTGAAGATTTCCTATAAAGATGACTACTTAGTATATTAGATCGCATGATGACAGAAGAAGTGCCACAAAGATATGTTCCAGCTTTCCAACTATGATATACTCTATTGTTCAGATCTACATGAAGCCTTCACAATTTTCTAGAATAAAGTGCATTTGAAATCAATCATTACATTATCCATGATGAAGTCTAGAAAGGAGAAAATGATTGCATGAGAAGATAAGCAGACATTTTGGTAAAGATTCTATCCAAGATGAAAGAGTTTTCTTACTCAAGCTGGAGCTCATGGAAACAACTTCCTTCTTATTAAAAAAGGAAGAAATGACTCTCCAAGTTAGGAGGGAGCACATAAAACATTATTGAAGACATTCATTTTCAAGATTGAAAAATAGTCCATCTTGGATAGATGCTTTCTTGTTTGGAAAGTGGATTGATATTTCTGATGGATAGTGACTTCCCATTGTGGTTAACATAGGAGGTAGTCTAATTTCTGATGTATCATAGACAATGACTTCCCATTGTGGTTAACATGGGGAGTGGTCTAGGGCATTCTCTCTTCTTGAGGGTTACTCAAGAAGACTGGTCTGCCTTGCCGGACAACGATTTCTCATTGTGGTTAACATGAGGAATGGTTTGTTTTGGAGGTTGATGCAAGACAGTCTTTTCCTCTTGTGGTTAATAGAGGAAATGGTCTGGACAGTCATTCCTTAGGGTTTATACATTCTCTTCAGGGTGCACTTTGATTAGTGTAGGAGGAATGGGTCAGGGTGGGGAATGGTCCAGTATTAGCAGTCATAGGCATACATTCCTTAGGGTTATACATTCTCTCCAGGGTGCAATTGATTAGTGTAGGAGGAATGGCCTAGGGTGGGGAATGGTCCAGGACAAACATTCATTAGGTTTTACACATTCTCTCCAGGGTGCACTTTGATTAGTGTACGAGGAATGGTCCAGGGTGAGGAATGGTCTAGACTCAGGCATTCCTTAGGGTTTATACATTTTGTCCAGGGTGTGCTTTGATTAGTGTAGGAAGAATGGCCTAGGGTGAGGAATGGTCCATGCTCAAAAATCATAAACAATCCTTCTTCCTTATTTGAGAATAATAGGGAAGATAGCCCATTGTTGATGAGGGCATATATTCTTTCAAATATCACAAACGTGAGTGAAAGATTCTCCCAGATGATTCAATTTACTTTTAACAATATTTTTTGTGCAGGATGGCATCAGATGATTGTTATGGAGACTACCTGTCTCCAGAGAGTAGAGATATACTACTGTGGTGGATATGTTCTACTACTTTGAGGCAGATATTCTCTTAGAGCTCACAGATGTGAGTGAAAGATTGTCCTAGACAAATCAATTTATATCATAAAATTGTTTCTATGTAGGTTGCTATCATATGTTTGTTATGAAGACTGTATGACAGTAGTTGAAGACTACTGTGATGGATATGTTCCATTGTTCGTGACTATACATTGATGATCAAGTACTTGTGTGCTACTTGGTGTTG
The DNA here is from genome assembly GCA_009831015.1 of Picea engelmannii. Lineage (NCBI taxonomy): Eukaryota > Viridiplantae > Streptophyta > Pinopsida > Pinales > Pinaceae > Picea > Picea engelmannii. Next base: position 500,488 of record ML781298.1, read on the forward strand.
TAGTGAACCACTGGATTGTAGTTATGTACTACTATGGATAGACACAATTGTGTTCTATTTTTGTTCTAACTGCCTTGAAGACTATCAACAATTTATTGGAAATAATCACCATCCAGACAAATCATGAACAAAGATTTTCTAGATGGAAATTGGTTCAGAGAATTTATTCCTATAGATTATAAGAGTGGCTCTTGTATCACTCTATGGTGTGAGTGATTTATCCAGCATCATGTCTAATTACTCATATGAAGTATGGTTTCGATGGATGATACATCTGATGATGATGGTGATGCTCATGAGATAATCTAGATGACTATATTGATGCTACCGGGTAAATGGTATATTTTTTGTGCTCAAGACCATTACCTATAATACCTCCCTAGCTAGGAGGGAGTGTTAATATTATGGTAGCTGTGGGAGGTATTTACCTCCACGTGTGAACCTGACGAGAATAGAAGACTCCAGAAAGTAAGATAAAACCCTAATGAGTTGGCTAATAACCCTAGAAGTCTTGTCGGCTCAAGAAGATAATTTATATTAGGTTATTAGCCTCCAAGAGAAGAAGTCAACCAGAAATAATAATAATATATTGAACAGACACATATCCAAAAGGAGAAGTCAGCCCCAACAAATCTGGCAGAAGTAGTATAAATACAGGGCGCCAGTTCTCATTTGACACATCTCAAAATTGCAAACAACAACTGATGCGCACTGTAGTTCCCAGTTTGGTGCGCACGTGTGGAGGAGAGTTGCAGGTGTAGCTGCTGCAACTAGCACTTTCAATGTTGGCTTGGACTATCTCTTGGCTAGGGTTTGGACTTTTTGATCAGCTATTTTTTGTAGATTTTTAATGACAAAAATTAGCAAGCTAATATTATGTCATACACTTAGCAACCTAGAGATAAGTGTCTTCATAAATTTTAGAAATGCATAAAACCCATATTCAGAAATTTCCATAAGCAGAAATACACATTGCTTGGAAAAATATGCAGTGGAAAAACACAGTGGACAACAACCCATAACACGTATAAAATTAGGCAAATGCCAGGGAAAACCCCAATGTGGGGAAACCCAATGACAAAGAGAGAGAGAGAGAGATTTATTATTCAGCTTCAGGAAAGTAAATATCAGTGGTAAGACAACATTTCCAGCCAAGGAAGATACCTCACAACACCAAATCTGTCCCACAGAAATATGCCTTATTTTTCATGCCAAAATTGTACTGTTGTCCTTCCTCTTCTGTACCTCATTTTCTATGCCCACAGTTTGCTTTATAGAATTTTTCGTATGGCCCAAAAACAACCATCAGAAATTTGAAAATTGCCTCAAAAATCATGCCAAAAATCACCTCGATTTCTGTGCCAAATCCGTACATGTGCAAGGACTATATGGAATCATACCAACAGTATGAACTGTACAGATCCATTCAATACAACCTCCCATAGTAGAAAAAATATTTCAGCCAAAAATCATAGAAAAGTTTTCTCGGGAATTGTGCCCATTTTCCTCGAAAAATGTGCCCTCTTTGCTGCTCACTTTCCTCTCTCAAGCTTGCTCAAAAAATCTCTCTAACTCTCCTCCCAATGTTCTCTCTCGACATTTGACATGTCTTGCACACTACCCAATGCATTCTTTTATAATATGAAAATGACATTTTCCCCCAAAAGTGTCTTTTCACCTTCCCCAACCCTAGATCCAGAGGCCAAGATTAGATCTTGCCTTTTTCAAGATCAAGGGTCATGATTCATTCGCTCCAAAATGTCTCATTTAAAATTAAAGTGAATTTCATTTTATTACATAAGTGCTTTATGATAATAAAGTCACTTTAAAAATAGAAGGTAC
>ML781298.1:509776-527211 GCA_009831015.1 Picea engelmannii
ATCATCATCAATAACACTTAAACATTCATAAAATTTACATTCACATAGTAGATCGCATTATATCCATCATCATCAATAACATTTAAACATTCATAAAATTTACATTCTCACAATATATATCGCATCATATCCATCATTATTCAAATACATATAAAATTCATAAAGGTTCATACGTCTTAAAAGTTTAAGCGTATCATTTAATAGTTTCACTGTGAAGAGAAAATAATATAAGTAGGCCTCAGGTAATCTTGGTTGTCTAAGTCAAAAGGTGGTGTTACATACACCCAACCTTCGAGAAACATATTCTTGAGGTGGTAAAAAAAGTGAGGGATAGTCTGGTCATAGTGTCTTGGCATCTTCCCAAGTAGCAGATCCTGGACTATACTTGTCCCATTGGACCTTAACTTGGTCTACCAGATGGTTCCTGAGCTTTCAGAATCTACAGTCCAATATGCGTAATGGTTCTACCGTGAGGGTTCCCATGCCCAATACTTGCAATTCCTTCCAAGTTAGTTTATGTGATTCATCAACAACATAATGACGTAAAACAGATACATGAAAAACATTATGAGTTTTATGCAAGTGAGGTGGAAGTACGAGACGATAGGAAACGGGTCCAATTTTCTCTTGGATTTTGAATGGTCCTATAAATCGAGGTGACAACTTTTTCCCCTTCCCGAACCATATGGTACTCTTATTAGGCCTAATATGAATGAAAATATGGTCTCCCACCTCAAAACTTCGGTCAGTCTTATGTGCATCCGCATAACTTTTCTTCCTATCCTGTGCTTCCTTTAGTCTCTGCCTAATCTGAATCACCTGTTCCTCCATCTCTTGAATCAATTCTGGCCCAACTGTTACTTGATATTCTAATCTATCCCAACTCAACGACGTTCTACATGGCCTTCCATACAGAGCTTTGTAGAGTGGCATTCTGATGGAGCTATGAAAAATGTTATTGTAGGCAAACTATACCAAAGGTAGGTACTTCTCCCACTGGGTTTGATTATCCATGACATACATCCTAAGCATGTCTTCCATGACTTGATTTATTCTCTCAGTTTTCCCATCTATTTTAGGATGATAAGCTATGCTTAAGTTCAACTAAGTTCCCAATGTTGACTGCAAACTTGTCCAAAACCTAGAAGTGAATCTGGAGTCCCTATCTAAAATGATCTTCTTAGGTATCCCGTGAAAATGGATAACCTCACTTACAAACACATGTGCCACATCAGTGACATCGTAAGTGTCTCTAACCAGAATAAAATGAGCACTCTTGGTTAACTTATCAACTATCACAAGAATGGCATTGTGTCTATGAGATGTGAGCAGCAACCCAACAAGAAAATCCATAGAGATGACTTCACATTTGGACATAGGAGCATCATGTGGTTGTAGGAGGCCTGCCAGGTGATGGAGGTTGGCTTTCAATTGTTGACACTCTAGGCATTTGGCGATGAAATGGAATACATCGTGCTTCATGCCTACCCAAAAGAAGAGCTTCCTCATGTCTGCGTACATCTTCTTCACACCCAGATGCACATAATAAAGTGCTCTATGGGATTCCTTTAGTATGATGCTTCGAATATCCCCATCTTTAGGGATGTACATCCTTCCTCGATATCTCAATAGTCTGTCTGCTTCCATACTATATCCTTCATACTTTGGATCTAACTGCCTCCCACCCTGGAGGTTTGAGGTAACCTTTAAATACCAACTGTCTCCTTGGAGTTGTGTCAACACATGTTCTCTCAAATTGACTTTTAAGGGTATCAAGGAGAACACACGTGGTCTCCTACTCAATACATCTGTGACCACATTTTCCTTCCCCTTGATGTATGAAATACCAAAATTGTACTCACTCATAAACTCACTCCATCGCCTTTTCCTAGCATTTAGATCTCTTTGAGTGAAGAGATGTTTTAAACTTTGATGGTCCGTTTTGAGCTCAAAGTTTGGCCCCACAAGATAGTTCCTCCAAAGTTTCAGAGCTAGCATTACAGCTGCCAACTCTAAATCATGAGTCACGTATAGCTCTTCATGTTTCTTCAACTTCCTTGATGCATAAGCTATCACTCCTCCATGCTGTATTAGCACAGACACCAACCCTTTCTTTGAGGCATCTGTGCAGACTGTGAATTCCTTTTCCATATCAGACACTCGTAGAATTGGTGCACTAGTTAGTAACCTCTTAAGCTCAATGAATGCACTATCACATTCTTCAGTCCATTCATACCTGACCCCCTTGCACTGCAAAGTGGTGATGGGTTTCTCTATTTTGGAGAATCCCTCCACAAATATCTGATAATAACCTGCTAGCCCCATGAAGCTTCTCACCTCATGGGCATTCTTTGACACTGGCCACTCCATAATGGCCTTTACCTTTTCTAGGTCCACAGAGATTCCTTCACTGGAAATGATATGACCTAAATAGTGGATCTATTTCTGAAAGAGGGAACACTTCGACAACTTCCCATACAATTTTTTTTCTCTAAGGTAGGACAACACCACTCGCAAGTGTTCCTCGTGTTCTCTTTTGTTCTTGGAATAGATGAGGATGTCATCTAGAAAGACTTGTACAAAACGGTCTAAGTACTTCTGGAATATGTCATTCATGAGGCTCATGAATACTGTTGGTGCATTGGTCAATCAGAAAGGTACTATGACAAACTCGTAATGTCCAAACAGAGTTCAAAAGGCAGTTTTTGGGATATCACCTTCCTTAATCCTTAACTGATGATACCTAGATCGCAAATCGATCTTTGAGAATACTGTTGCTCCTTTCATCTGATTGAAGAGGTCATATACTCATGGAATTGGATACCTAATCCAAGTGGATATCGGTGTCCACCCACCTTTTCCGAATGGCTCAAAATGACTTTCTGGCAATTTTGAAAATTTACTATTTTTAGCAGGTTTTAACTTCTGGGGCCATTTTGAGGGCCTAAATGAAGGTTTTTTGAGATAAAGGTTCTCAATGATATCCAAAGGCATTATTGATCCCCCAAAATTAATCTCCTCAATGATACCTTTCCAGCGAGCTATCACATGCCTAAAACAAAGATCGTATGCAAAAGTTACGACCCTGGGAAGTTGATGTACCAACTTACCCAAACGGGGCCCACATGACTTTTGGCGCTTCATCTCCTAGGGTTAGGTTTTTGGATTTCTAGGAATTTTGGTATTCCCATCTATTGTAAAAAGGCCTTCTGAGCCTCATTTTAATCATCTTCCTACAAATGCGTGTAGCCATCACATCTCTTCTCAGAGTTAAGCTGCCACCATTCTAGCGAGTCTTTCACTCTGTATTTTTACAGTATCTGTACATTTCTTTGATTAATAGAAATCATGTATTACTATATATCTGTGTTTATGGTTGTATCTTTGATACATTTATGTTATATTATCAAATATCTGCAATATCTCTGTGCATTTCTCTATTATATCTCTCCTCTCATTTCGTGCCGAAAATAATCCGGATCAGTGGTATTAGAACAGGCTGCTCTTGATTGTTTTTTTTTTCAGTGCATGTCCCCGACGAGGTCCGAGTATAGAAAGTTGGGTCTTGAGCTTGTCTCTCTTGAAGACAATCACTCTCACACACCCAAGAAACCCTCAATGGAAGAAGAAAAGAAAAACGATGGAGCAAACGATCCTATCAATTTGTTGCTTGAGCAAGCTCTCACACGACAGAGGGATGAAATGATGGAGAATTTTTCCCACATCCTTCAATGCTTGCCAATAGCATCAGGTGCATCTTCATCAAGAGACCACTTTGGAGGAACCTCGCCTTTCAAGGTACAAGTTAATTTTGATATTCCTGTATTTGAAGGACAGATAGATGCAGAAGCCGTAGAAAAATGGTTAACTCTGCTGGAAGGTTATTTCTCTGTTCACAATTTTTTTGACAAAGAAAAGATCACCTTTGCACTCCTTAAAGCTCTCCCTCATGTCAAACATTGGTGGGAAACTTACTAGGAGCAAAGTTCCATAGAGGAGTCTGGAATATATGGGGCCGATCCCACTTGGGATTGTTTTGTGGATGCGGTAAAAGAACAGTATTACCTTGTTGGCAACTATGAGGACCAGTACATGAGATGGACCACATTGCAACAAGAGAGGGACCAAAAAGTTCCGGAGTTCACCAATACCTTCCATACCTTGCACACCAAGCTGGGTATCAAAGACTCTGAGCGACATTTGGTTCTGAAATACCGTGGGGCTCTACACAGATACATCCAAACTGAAATGGATTTTCTAGACATCTCATCACTTGGTGCTACTTATCGATATGCTGTTAAAATTGAATAGAAATTTAAGCACCAGAACAAATAGGAATTCAGGTCTACAAATCCGCAACAACCAAAGTATGAAAAAGACGACCCTAACAAGCAGTCTCTCGAAAACCAGTCCAAGACACAAGAAAATAAGGGTCATGGGAAGACAAAGAAGGACACTGGAAAATGGTGCGAGTTCTACAAAATCCCCTGGCACAACACCGATGAATGCCGCTCAAAAAATTCATTGGTGGCCGAGATCAAAGACAAAGAGCCGAACCTTGATTTAGAATCTGATTATGAAAATAATGGTAAAGGACAGATCATTGACGCAGACCCCACTGCTATTGTCGTGACCGAAACAATTCAACCAGAAGAACCAATAGATCCTGAAGAGGGGGAGTACCTTTTTCATTCACAGATGTGGGTCAAGGGGACCCCGCTGCATTTTATTTTTGATAGCGGAAGCTAGAAGAACCTCATCTCAGCAGAGGTCCTCAAACAGTTGGGATTGTCGACAACACCACACCCACAGCCATACAACATCGAGTAGCTTCGCCAAGGACGAGATCTTTGTGTTAGCCAACAATGTCGATTGTCATACAACATCCAGCCCTTTAGGGATGAGGTATTATGTGATGTTTCCCCATTGGATGTCTATGATGTTCTCTTGGGCCAGCCATATATGTGGAAGCACCATGTTGTTTATGAGTCTCGACCCCATAGTGTCATTTTTACTTTGGGGGGTCATCTCTACAGAATACCAGAGGTAGTTCCGACTACTGTTCCACCTAAAAAGTGTCGCAAGGTAGTATCTCATACTGTAAAATTTAGCTTCTTCACAATATGTTCAAAAGGAGAACAAAAGGACACTGCAACTACTACAGCCTTTCCCCAAGCACCTTCTATCCAATAGAAGTAGGTTGAAAAGGTTGCAGTAAAGTACAAAGATTCCTTCAGCACATCGTCCTATCATGTATCTCATCTTGTTGAGAAACCTCAACCACAATAGGTTCGTGATAGATTTCCACAAACTGAGCAGCGTGGCGTCTCCAGCAAGACAAGCAGCTCACCAAGATGCAGATTCAATAGATGCTTTTACCTCTCCCCTGAGAACTCAATGCAATGGAGACCATTGCTTCCTAAGGAGGGAGGATCGATCCAAGTGGATATCGGTGGCCACCCACCTTTTCCAAATGGCTCAAAACGACTTTTTGGCAATTTTGGCAATTTACTATTTTTAGCAGGTTTTAACTTCCGGGGCCATTTTGAGGGCCTGAATGAAGGGTTTTAAAGATCAAGATTATAAATGATATATAAATTCATAATTGAGCCCCCAAAATGAATCTCCTCGATGATACCTTTCCAACAAGCTATCACACGCCTAAAACGAAGATTGTATGCAAAAGTTATGACCCCAGGAAGTTGATGTACCAACTTACCCAAACGGGGCCCACATGACTTTTGGAATTCCCATCTATTATAAAAAGGCCTTCTGAGCCTCATTGTAATCATATTCTTGTGAATGCAAGTAGCCGTCACATCTCTTCTCAGAGATAAGCTGCCACCATTCTAGTGAGTCTTTCACTCTGTATTTTTACAGTCTCTGTACATTTCTTTGATTAATAGAAATCATGTATTACTGTATATCTGTGTTTAGGGTTGCATCTGTGATACATTTATGTTATATTATCAAATATCTGCAATATCTCTGTGCATTTCTCTATTATATATCCACTCTCATTTCGTGCTGAAAATAATCTGGATCAGTACCTATTTTTCACTGTAGCACGGTTCAAGTCTCTATAATCTATACATAGTCATAAGGAACCATCCTTCTTCTTTACAAATATTTTTGGTGCACCCCAAGGTGAGACACTAGGCCTTATTAGCCCTAAGTCCAGTAACTTTTTCAACTGCATTTGCAACTCACAAAGTTCTAGTGTTGTCATCCAATATAGAGGCTTGGAAATTGGTTCTGCACTAGATTTTAGCTCAATAGTAAAATCAATCTCCCTCTCAGGAGGTAACCCTAGTAACTCGTTCGAAAAAACATCTTTAAATTCTGACAATATTGGGTACTGATCCAATGAGGGCCCCTTCCTTTCACTCATTGTTTCCACTACATACAGTCAAAAACCTTGCCTCAAGCATCACTTAACCTTCATAGTTGAGATAAAGCGTAATGACACCTTTCTCCATACACCCTAGATCTCTACTGGCCTTTCTTCATCATCGACACAAAGCACCCTTTTTGCAAAACAATCCACCAAAGCTCGATGAGCTTCTAACCAATCCATTCCAATGATTAGGTCATATGCCCCATGAGCATTGAAGTATACCTTCAACCTGGTAGTACACACTCCTAGGTCTACTATACAATTATCAACACTAGGTCCTACCGCTTTTTTTTCCCCCGAAGCCATATCGACTTGTTTAAAGTAATCCTACTTGTAGGCTGCCAACCCACTCTTTTCTAATGCAGATGGTGAAATGAAACTATTTGTCGCACTAGAATCAAATAAAATCTTAACATTGATATGATTTAGCATACATGATGACTCCACCACAATGGATTAATGTTCAGCCTAGCGATTATTAACCGCTGTGTAAATATGGTGGCTACTACTTTCTCTTCCCATCGGGGCCTTTCCTTCTCTATGCACAAATCCTGATTGTAACTCTGGGTAGTCACGCTGGTAATGGGGTCCTCTACACCCCCAATAGGTAACACGATATTGAACCTGTGCACTGTTATGTGACTGTATTTGAAATGAGTTCCTTCCCCTTGTCATGCCTTCCAACCATGCTTATGTGTGTTCACTGGCGCGACCCCCGACAATCTTCGAAAGTTTGATCTTTTGCAGTTCTCGAGTGATGTATTTAGGTGGAGGTCCTCCCCCTGAATCCCTTGACACTTCTGGATTACTCGTTCCAGATGGTGGGGGTTCCACTTCAGTCCCTGCTGGTTGTCACCCCTTTAAAGTCTCATTTATGGCCTCCAACAAGCACAGTATGAGAGCTAGTTCGGGCAGTGATGGCGGTGTTGGCAGTGTCTGCGACAATGCTCCCCTGCCTCGATTCCCTCGATTCCTAACCATCCTGTATGATTTAACCTACATCAACCAAAGATGTCAAGGTGAGTTCAAGGACGTTTCAAATTGGTGCTACTTAAACTAGAAAATAGGGTTAGGCGTAAATTTATTTTACTTGTCTGTAAACATACATTACTCTCTTTAGGGGAGTGTATAGGTTAGGGTTAGGCATCTAAGTTTGGTGTCACTACCTAAGGAAACTATTGACCCTCTTGCCTAGTAGCTATGCTCGCTTTAATATGCACTCGTCAATGTGCATCAAATCTCCTATGTAGTGCTTTCTATTATTCCTACTATTATACCCTAACTGATCGCCACGACATGCATCAAACTCCCGCTACTCCATAAGAATCTTTAACCTATATAAATTAGAACATAACCCTATTACATTCATTAATCATATGGGTATATGTATGATTAATAACATAGGTTACAACTCATTATTAACATTATACTTTATATAGTTAATTTAATTACCCAGTTTACCCATAAATCATTACGACAAATAAGTCAATTAATTTAAATATCATATTAATCTTACCATATATTATTAAATTTCAACTCATATATCACTAATATTTTAATTTAATTTAATTTATATTTATATTTATATTTAATCTTATCTTTTCATTTAATTAAATTAAAGTAATTAAATTATTTACTTACTTTAAATTAAATTAATTTAAATTAAATTATTGAAATTAAATTAAAACTCATAATTATTTAAATTATTTAATTTACATAATAGTATTAATACTTTTAAAAGAATGATTAAATAAAAAAATATAGAAAAAAAAATATAATAATCAAATTAATAAAATAAAACTAAAATAAAATAATAATAAAAAGTTTATTAACTAGGTGAGGGCACGCATGAAATCCACATGCCCCCCCCAGGGCTCTTATCCCTCCAAAACCCTACACCTAGCCCTCCATTCCAAAACCCTATACACATTCTTTCACTCTGTGAATGTGGTCGGCCTCTCTCACTTAGTAGCTATGGCGGAGTTAGGGTAATGGCTTGCATGTCCTCCCTCGATAGCTTTGGCGCTGAGAGCTTAGTCTCGGATTAGCTTATGATGTTTCCTGTTGTGTGCAGCGTAGGATCTTTCTTCCCTGTGGTTTCCTGTGTGTGTTATCATTAGCTACTTGCTCATATCTAAGTGAGAGGAATTTGTTCCAGGAGAGCGAGCGCACAGGGATCCTCTCCGTTGACTTGGTTTGGTGCTTAACACTTGTGTGCTAGGTTTTTTTTTTGTTTATTAATAAAAAAAAAATTGTTTTATGTTTTTGTAGGCATGGCTCCTCAGTCGTGGCTAGGTGTTGAGTTCGGGCTGTGTGTTAAATGCGTTAAACACTAGACTGTGGCTGGGCTATAAGTTTGGGCTGTGTTTTAAACATGTTAAACGCTCGGCTGTGGTTGGGCTGTGAGTTTGGGTTGTGTGTTAAACGCATTGAGCACTAAGACTAACTCCTTATGGCCTCCTTCCTTTGGCTTTTGACTTGGCGTTTGGATTTGGGTGCTGAGATTTGATATGTGTTTTATTTTGTCGGATGCGTGGTGCAAGAAACAGGCCCATGGGCTCCTTTGTGGCTTCTCCTTGGTCGTGACTTTGATTTACGTGTGGCTATGTGGTGCTAACCTATCTATTCCATTTCCCATGATAATTTTCCACTCGTGGGAAGGAGATTCAACCTTGCATTTGGCCAATGACCAAGCATGATGTTGTTAACGGTGCTATTTGCAAATCATGAAGGCAACATTTTTCTTGAAAGGTAACTTCGTCCATCCACTGTTCATGAGATTTGATCCCGCGACTTGATTTTCTTAATTTTATAAATTTTATTAGGGATTTGATGTGGGTTTGTTGTAGACGATGTGTTTGGGCAAGTAGTTTGATAAGCGTCTTGACTTCCTGTTGCCTGGGCTTAGGTCAAGGAGGAAGCAACCTTATTGATGATAGAGGAGAAAATTGGTGGAACCTTCCCATTTCCACTTCCTCTTGCTGTCGTTCCTCGGTACTCTATTGGTTTTCAATGTATCCATTGCACCATGTGCTTTAATAGAGGCTGAAAAGCTTCACTAAGTGCCTTTGGAGGTTTCTCCCTTCAGTTGAGAACCACTGTAAGGTACATTTCTAGGAAATTTGTCTTGTTTTCTTCAAATAGAGGAGAGTTATTTGCACAATAATCAAGTAAAACTCCAATTAACGCAACACTATTTTCCATTTTGAAACTTCCATTCTGCAGCTCTCCAATATAGAGTCTGAAAATTGTTGGTACCTCATGAAGGAGATGAATAAATACCCTCTTACTGGCCTTCTGTAAGCGGACTGGTGCCTATAAAAGAACACAAAGCAGAGATGCTTGCATGGATGCAACTCTCATGAAAGCATTCTTTGTTGTAGTGAGAGATGGAATCCATCTAACCGGGACACATGACCATCTAAAAAGCTTGTAACATGCTAAATTTAACCCGACCTTCAAATGTTTCTCAGCAGATTGAACAAGAGAAGAAGCAAATGCTTTTACAATTGCAGGTTCTCTTAGTGCTTTTGATATGGCTTCCTCCACAACTGCTTGAGATGGTCGATCATCATAGATGAACAAGGCCTTCAGGATTATATCAACTAATAGTGATGCACAATCCATATTGACTTCGCCTGGTTTATCCAGAAGGGGAATAATATTATCCCAGAATACCACAATCCTCTGTTTAGTTGAGGAAGTATAAACATCCTGAGTTACAGCCTACAGAACTTCCAAATCCTATGCCATGCTGCAAAGCTCTCCTACTTATTTCTCTCCAGTCCTAGCACCTCAAACTGTCGCACTCAAGAATTTTAGAGTGGAGAAGTTTTGGGAAAAGCTGCATTCAATAATTTATTTTATATATATAAATATATATATATATATATATATATATATTACTTTTGTTATATATCCCCCTTTTTTTTTGGTTTAATTGTAACCAGTGTTGAAATTCATTTAACACTTTCGCTATCTAAAATATTATACCATTTTACTTTCAATGAGCATAATGTTTACATATATATATCTATATCTAACAAAAAACATTGTGGTCTTGGCTTGTAGGTTAGGTGGGACTGGAGGTAGAGCTTGGATTTTTATCTAATTAAGGGTTTCAGGGTTTCACCATAACTAAATAGAAGTGTTTAAATTTTGGGTGGGGTTTGTTTAAATTTCTGGGTGGGTAGGTAGGCCCTTGGCTCTAGATTTTGAACCAGGGATTCGATACCATGTGTAGGAACCTAAATTTTTTTGTAAGCCAAAAAAAAAATCATACAATTAAACATAAATTTCTTTCAATGCCTAAGTAGTTCAATAATCATCGTATAAGCATAGAATTTTCAACAGAAAATTTAATTTATCCACAACATGAATTAAATTTTACGAACAACATGCTAATAATTTATATAGTCATCACATAACTCAGAAAATTCATAAATAAAATACCTCTTCCTGATGTTAACCCTAATCTTTGTTTGTCCAAGCTGAATGCTAACCCTGATCTCTGTTTGTCTAAGATGAAGTTGAAACTATGCTAAACTCTGCCCAAAACCAACTAACCACCCAGCCAGCTAGGAGCAGCCTATCCGACTCCCTAGCTCCAGGATACCATAAGGAATCTTGGCCCTCGTGCCCAAAACCCCCAACAACCCAGTGCCCCCTACAATGGTTCACCAAAATTCCAAATATCAAACTACCCACACCAGAAAAATATGGCAAACAGAAATCCAGTCCCCCCTCCAAAATACTTCCTCCCCTCCAAAATAATAGTCCCCTCCTTTATTAACATATCCTTAACCTGTCATACATAAGTTTTAAAAGGATTAAATTAAAATTTATAAATCCCCTTAATTTATTACCCATGTCATTGAATGTGATATGTAATCAATTAATTAATTAATTAATCAATCAAAAGTTATAAACAATTAATTAACAAATAAACAATTAATTAATATTATTAATACTAATCATTGTTTAACTAAAACCATATTAGGACAATTAATTATCTAATTAATTATACTTAAAAATCCCTATGAACTATTTAACTAGGGTTGCTACATAGTCATTCAAGTAATAAAGATAAATTTCACAGTTGAGTATATTAATATTCTAATATCATGGTCCCACTCTTAAGATATTACATCCTAGATATAGTATGAATTGGATGATAGGGTCTTAAGGTAATCTTCTTCACATACGATTATAGTAGTGTTCCCATGGGTATAAACATCATGTACCCTCCTACTACTATTTAATAAATATTCTCTATTGACCAACTTTGAGATAAGATCAGGTTGTACTAGCTGCCTACAGGTCTCATAATATTGACTTTTAACTTTATGTAATCCCATAATTAAAAAATAGGCCTATGAACTACTACTATAATAAATGGTTTGAAATTTTGTATAAAGAAGGGAGAAGAAATATCTAAAAGAAATGAAAATGATTGGTTATGTCAAGAAGTCTTGGGTTTGATATTTGAATTCTTTTCTTTTTAATTTTACCCTATTAATACTTGTCTAAACTGTAAATTCCAGTAAGGAAAATAGTTCGGAAAAAGAGTAGGGAAAACTAATAAAAGTTAGAGAACAATTTTCAAACAAACAAAGTTTAGGGGGGTAATAGGAAATGAAATTCAGTTGTCCCAAAACAGTCTTAAGTAATAAAACATCAAAATAGAAGACAATTTTGACGGAAAAACAGAACCAAAAGAAAAGAAATTACTTCCCTAAATAATTCATGAAAATGTTCTCCCAATCCAACCGAAAAGAAGATACCTGCAAAACTTCAACAAATCATCATAGCCTAATTTATTTAGAAATATTGGAAAATATATGACTATCAACTAATAAACATATTAAAAATTTTGGGGCAACAAACTCCCTTAATATTAGTTTCTCAACTTGATAGCTACAATTATTTAAAAAGACATAAAAAAACGATGTTGCACCAAACTAACAACTATATGCAACATTTGTTCATTTATTTATTATCCTACCTTACCTAAGGAAATACCCATTTTCAAGTATATGAATATTTCCAATGAAGCCACGTGCGTAACAAGATTATGAGTATACTCACATTAAGGTTTTAACAATATAGTTTAATAAGTACCCGAACATGAGGAACCGACCAATTCAAATGTTGAGAACCAAATATCAATATAGCATAGAAAAACCTCATAATAAGTACTCAATGCCTTGAAAGAGAGATAATTTCAGATAATAAGTCTCTTCGAGGGGGAAACCTCCCTTTACCCCACATAAATGATCAAGTACAAGATGTTTCCAAATTAAAATGTCTCCTTGGTATATATAGGAGACTAGGAGGTATAATTACAACTAATGGAATAAAGTCGACATAAATAAAATAACATTACTAATGTAATATGCCCCAATTAAGGGGTAATGAGCCAATATTAGGGCTTGACATGCCCCTCCCCTTGAGACAAGTGTTGTTCACAACACTTGAGTAACTCTAGATGCTTCGGTATAAAAGACTCATCTTCCCAAGTGGAATCTTTAGGCGGTAGCTTCCTCCATTTAATGAGATACTCTCAAATGGATCTATTACTCAGCTAGGGAATTCTTGTGGCAGTGATGGCTTCAGGCTCCAATATTATTTTTCCTTCCTCATCAAGTTATGGAAATATAGTTTGAATTGGGATCTTGTCTCCTATAACCTTGTTTAAGAATGAAACATGGAAAACTAGGTGTACTCATGAAGATGCAGGCAACTCCAATTTGTATGCCATAGTACCAATCTTTTGCAACACCTTATTGTTGATGTTTGGACAACATCGAGAAGACATTCTCTAAAGATAATAATTAATAATATAATTATTATTGATTGTTAAATATAGTATATAATAAGTAAATGATAATAATAAGTAATTATTGATTATTCAAGGGATGCATCCTTTCATGGATGGTCACCTTATGTTCCCTATATATGGAACACTCATTATTGCAATAATACATTGAACATTGATCATATATTATATGAAGAAAAACAACATGGTATCATAGCTACACTGGGTTGTCTCCCTCACTGGAGGGCCCAGGAAAATGGGGAAATCCATGCCTGCTATAGGGGAGCTGGTTGTGCAGTTAATTGTGGCAGGAAGTGATTTTATATGGATTTTCCTACAGGTGCTACCTTTAATTCCTTTGATGCCAACACTCATTCCTGGCTCGGACACAACTAGCCATCGTCTGCAAAGTAGTCTACAACGTATAGTGGAACTGACGACCAAAACGCATCATTTGGAACAAAGAAACGCTGCGAGGATGATGGCTAAGCTCGAGGTGAAACTAGCATGGCTAAACTCGAGTTGAAACCCACCTTTGGTACAAAGGTAAATGCTATCAATCTCTTTGGAATCTCCATTGATGGGCTGATGGGAGTGGATGGGTGCAATTTCTTATGATCTCCAAACAATTTCCTACCTTGAATAGATGATGGTAAGGTAGAATTACTCTGCATATTGTTGGAAAAGAGCACCAGTGGCATCGAAACATGATATGAGTCAAGGCGCAATGGCGCAATGGAAGTTAGCTTGGACACCAATATTATAATGAAAACAACAGTTGTTTCAGAGGACATGTCAACCCTTACAAGAGCCTTTAGTTTTGTATGGACTGCTCTCATCTTTAAACATTGGTCCCATACGTTTTCTCATGAACTTGAATCGGTGAGCGCTCAACAGGAGGGTTTTGAAACTTGTGATGAAGTTTCCCTTACGAATTCTTTCTACTCTTGGGAACATCCCTTTTCTCAGTGTGTTGATGAAACCCTTGGCTCTTCCTGTCAATAAATATGCCACCAAAAATGAGGAGGAGGGAAAAAGGGGAGGCAGAAGAATCATCTGTTAAGATCATACTGCCCACACGAGATGAACTAGCTATTCCATCTATAGCATATTTATACTCCATAGGTGACAAATTCGTTCCTACCGATGATGATCTCACCTCAATACAATTTGATGAGAATACTGCCACACTTTACCTTCCAAAATTAAAGTTGGATAGCAACACAGAGGTGATCTTGAAAAGTCTGGTGGAATTTGAAGCTTCGGCGGCACCAGGTGTGATGGTTTTTACTCGATACACTAATTTCATGAACGGGATCATCGACGCTGAGGAGGATGTCATATTGTTGAGGGAGAGTGGAATTATATCGAACCACCTCCAAAGAAACAAAGAGGTTGCAAGCCTGTGGAACAGCATGGGTAAGTGAGTTCGTCTCACAAAGGTTCGATATTTGGACAATGTTATAGAGAATGTGAATAGTTACTATAATAGAAAATGGAATGTTGTATTGGTGGAGTTTGTGAACGGACATATATTCGGGTTGTGGAAATTCATGTCTCTCATAGCTGCGGAAATCCTTTTTCTCCTCAATTTCTTATAGGCCTTCTACTCTGTATATGATTGCAAGAAGTGGTTAAGCAACTCCAATTCCTAACATCAACCATTGGATCTGATGCGATCACAACCGGTGTGGACCCAAAGCTACGGAATAATCAGAGCGTGAAAGGATGAAGTTTCTAGGGTGCAAGGGGCCATTGCTTAAAATCATGGGCTTTAGTCTAATAATATTGAGCTATAATGAATGGTGTTTGAGATTTTATGTGATGGAGAAACATATATTTAACCGGAAAGTGGATCAATGCAGTGGAGCAAAGGGAATCCATCAAACGGGCATTAAAGTGAAGAGTTGATGGGAATGTACATGCCTGAGATGGTGAGATGAAGGAACCAAGACATTGGTTCCATGAGGGAACCTCAATATGTCGTGTGAGACATTGAGTCCCTGAGGAAACCTTTATATGTAAAATAAGGTGAAATATTACATTACCTTTCAAGACAGTTGAGCCAATTGATCCCATTGATTCTGTAGCTCCATTTAATGTTTTTAGAGATATTGTAGTACGTCGGAAGATACTTGCATGGGCTCGTTAGACTCTGCAGGAGGCAGAAGGAAATGAAAATCCTCATGGTAACTTTTGAGAGAGAAAGAGACCTCAGAGATATTCGTGCTATACTGTAGCTATGAGAAACATCATTGATTCCAATCCTTCCTATTATGAGGAGGCATTTAGTATGGAGAGATGCCATTATGGAGGAGTATCAATCCATCATGAAGACTGATGTGTGGTATATTATTCTGAGACCTTAAAGGAAGTCTATAGTGACTTCCAAATGGATCTATTAGATGAAACATACAACTAACAGAAGCATCAAGAAGCACAAAGAAAGTTTTGTTGCTAGAGGATTCTCTCGGGTGGAGGGAATAGATTATGAGGAGACATTTGCTTCTATTGCTCTATACACTTCTATTAAAATGATTATTACCCTCGCAACATCCATGGGTTGGAAAATACATTAGATGGATGTGAATACAACCTTTCTTAATGGAGAGATTGGGGAAGAAATATACATCGAGTAGCTAGATGGTTTTTCCATACATGAGAAGGAGTCTCATGTGTGTAGGTTGAAAAAGGCCTTGTATGGACTCAACCAGGCACCTCGAGCTTGGTATGCGAGGATTGATAGACACCTGATGAGTTTAGAATTCAACAAAAGTGTTTTTGATCCCAACCTGTACTAAAAAACTATTAATGGTGAGGCCCTAATTTTGGTCATCTATGTTGATGATTTTTTCCTCACAGGTACATAGAGATTTATTATTGAATGCAAGTATGTGTTGGCCTCCAAGTTCAATATGAAGGACCTTGGTATGATTCACTACTTCTTGGGACTAGTAGTGTGGCAAAGAACTGATGAGATCTTCCCAAGTCAAGGGAAGTACACAGTTGAGATATTGAAGAGGTTTGAGATACTAAACTTCAAGCCCATGGCTATACCAATGATGACGAATCTAAAGAAACTAAGTGTGTCTTCTTCCGATTTTGACGAAATTGATTTGAATATATACAGACAACTGATTGGATAATGACGTAACCCTGCCCCTCGCGAGCATGGTCGCCCCACCAGGACCTTCACAAATCCGCGGCCCGAAGAGTTAACACTCTTCCTCCCCCTTTCGGGGTTTCGCAACCCACAGTCTCTCTCACACACGCTTCCCCCTTTATAACTTGCCTGGGGAAAGAATCGGAGTCTCGCCTCTCGCGAGTCCCGATGTCGAATGTCTTTTTCCCGAGTTCCCGAGACCGAGGAAAGTCAACGTTGACTCCTCTCTCGCTTCTCGCAACTCGGGGGATGTGTCCTCCCACACCCGGACTCAGAAATCCCGAAATGCCGATCCCACGGTCTCGCTTCTCGTGACGTCGCGCCTCAGTCGCCAATCGTCCCCCTCCCTGAGACCCGAAGTCCCGAGGTCGCGATGCCCGAAGTTGCAGGCTCCGTCAATGACCGTTGAACCCCGATAAGGAAAGAAGCGGTGGTCGAAGTTAGCCAACTCGTCCTCACGACTCCCGGCTAAGTGGACCAGTTTCTCCCCTTCTCTGTCCAAGGTATTTCTCCTCAGTTTCGCTCGCACTCTAAGGAGTTCTCTGAAGTCTTTTCTCCCTTCATAATATTCCTTCCTGCTATGGTCATCATAACCGATCACTGTCTCTTCAAGCAACCCTGCAACTGCACCATTCCGGACTCAACCCGACTGCAACTCGCAGAACTCCTGGCTGTCTCGAGAAACAACTAGAACCTATTATTCAGGCACCTAGTTCCTTATCCTTCCACATAATCAAGTATACAGCATATGAAAGAAGGACATAGCTAAGAATTAAGATGCAGAGACAAAATCCCATCAACACCCAAGGGATAATCACACCCATGAATGGATTTCTGCTCCAACACCTCCTCGTGGATGTAACCAAGAACCCAGCTGTGAGATCTCTTCGACACACTCTATGCGGAAAGACTCGACTGCACTCGCTGCAGGAATCTCCAGTCTCCAACAGAGAAACAATGGGAACTCATTTATCTTTCTCTGAGATTTCTAACTTGATATGAAATCATATATGCAGAATATAGAAGGAAAGCATAAAAGAAAGCTACCATGCAACAGC
>ML781298.1:532034-572137 GCA_009831015.1 Picea engelmannii
TGTTATCAAGGAGGTGAAATCGCAGCTATCCTCCAAATTTGACATGAAGGATCTCGGTGCTTCTAACTTCATTCTGGGAATGGAGATTAAAAGAGATCATGCAAACAAGAAACTCTGGTTGAATCAAAGAAAATATGTTGAAATGATATTCCAAAGGTCTAATATGCATGGAAGTAAACCGGTCAAGGTTCCTATTCCTATAGGTGTAAAGTTATCTATAGATCTGTGTCCCAAGACACAGGAAGAAGAAGAGGACATGTCCCATGTTCCATATGCCAGTCCAGTTGGCAGTTTGATGTATGCAATGGTTTGTACTAGACTGGAAATTTCACATGCAGTGGGAGTTTTGAGTAGGTATATGTCAAAACCAGGGAAGGAGCATTGGACAACAGTAAAGAGGGCCTTCAGGTATCTTTGTGGCACCACCAATTATGGATTGTGCTACCAAGGAAGACCAGGATTGGATAGAGTGGTGGACATACATGGCTTTGTTGATGCAGACTGGGCTGGAGATTTGGATCACAGAAGATATACAAGTGGGTATGTGTTTAACCTATTTGGAGGAGCAATCAGTTGGATGAGCAAAAGACAGGCTGTAGTGGCACTCTCAACTACAAAAGCTGAATACATGGCAGCCACTCATGCAAGCAAGGAAGCAATATTGTTACAAAGGTTGTGTTCAGGTATTGGGTTGGTACAACAAGCAGTGAGATTAGATTGTGACAGTCAGAGTGCAATATTCCTGGAGAAGAACTTGGCTTATCATTTGAAGGCAAAGCATATTGATGTGCAGTATCACTTTGTGAGAGACATGGTTGAGGAAAATAAGGTGTTGCTGGAAAAGGTTGACACTTTGAAGAATGTTGCAGATTCATTGAAAAATTCTGTGAGCATAGAAAAGTTCTCTTGGTGTAGAGTAACAATGGGCATTTCTTCCCTGGATTGTTGACTATATAATCCCCTAGACCCCTGGATGCAAAGAAAACAACAAGTGGGAGAATGTTGGGTGTGTGTTATATTCTTTGCATGTGTGTGTGTGTGTGGGTGCGTCAGATATGACAACTGCGTCTGACGATCCCTTCACCTAGAGCTCTACCATGTTCACTAGGCACTTTCTTAGGGATGTCCCATGGGGGGCAGGTATGCCCCCCTCTGGTTACATGCAACGTTCAGGGCAGCGCCCCAATTTTTTTTTTTGGGGCGGTTTTTGCTATTTTTAGTGGATTTTGCTATTTTTAGCTGATTTGTAAATTAATCCTGGATTAATGGATTAGGGTTTTGGTATCTATGAAATACCTAAAAACATTGTATATATTGTATGGAGAATGGTGGAATTCGATATAATGAAAATAAGAAAGGTTTTCCCAGTTGAGGGTTTCCGGTAAAAATATCTGTGTACTCTGTGTATGAGCCATTGATTAATTTCTGTATTGCTTAAGAATCTATATGCATTGCTTTACTTCACAGGTTTAAAACTTACACTTGTAAGCACATCTATTTTTCTCATTTAGGTGACAAAAGTGATGCAACAGATTGGCGACTCCACTAGGGAAAGGTATCAATTTCCTACACCATTTGGGTTTTTCTAGCTCTTCTTTTGGTTTATTTAACCTACAGGTACCTTAACCGGCCCAAGTCGACCTGCAAAACATCCAATTCAAAGTTGAATTGAGAGAATTCCATCCAGAATTTTCTTCACGGTCGTGTGTCTGGTGTGCGTGGGTTTATTTTCCCACAGTCACGCATCGTGTGCATATGCGCCAAATTTACTATCTTGTTCTGTGCACCCGCACCCAAAATATTGTTTCAGTTTGCACACAGGCGCTTAGTGCACCTTTTTCTACTTTAAGACTCGTGCACCTGTGCAAAAAAATACACATTGTAAGGTTTTTTGTGATTTGGGGAAGGCCCCTAGCCTTCTTAAGAATGATTTCATGCATGTTGTAATCTGCACCATGCTTAGTTCCCTCTCCATATAAAGGGATTACTCAAAACACATAGGCACTTAGGGGGTTTTGAAATCATTATTTCCTCTTTTGCTTTCATTTTTCCACATGAATGGCTTGGTTTGATGAAAAGTATAAGTTGAAATCATTTGTAATCACATAAAATTTGCATTGGGACCAGAAGTTGGATAACAATTGTTTAGTATCGTCTTCTCTCGCGCTTCAAAGCGACCTTGAGAATTAGAAAAAGGTTGTAGGAAAATTCCATCTCCCTTAAAAAGACTAAAACCTTTAGGAGAGGACAACAACCTCCTCGGGACTCCTCTTAGTTTATTTTTCAAGACACATCTCAAGATTGTAACGGGCCCATACATGCCCACATGCTAGAAAGATATGATAGTGTTAAAATTTACTTTCTTATATTAAATCACTAGGGAAGTTTAAAGGTTTTGTAACGGGGCCATACATGCCCACATGATCACAATCTAGGATAGTTTCAAATCTTTCTTAGATTAAATCACAATAGGGAGTTAAAGGAATAGTAAAGGACCCACATGTCCACATGCTATCTTCCTAGGGACTTTTGAATTATGCGAGGTTGTACCAAAGACATTTATTTAATTAGGTAATCAACACTTGTAAGATCCAAGCGAAGTCCACATGCAACAAGGTGACACCTAATTCATTAAAACATTGGCACACATTCACTCATTCACACACAAAAGTCACTTATCACTCACATAGTTTTCATCTTGAAACGTGGAGGTCAAAGTAAGTTTCCTCCAAAGGGATTCTGAAACACCCCACCCTTTTCTTGACGAAACTATCCACTCCCATTTTATTTCAATGAGATTGGCTCACACCCCTAATATCTCAAACAACCACATCTAATTTTTTTCTAAAAACTCACTAAGTTTTCCTCCACAAGAGGTGCCAAAAGAAATCTTTTAGTCTAGGTAGGATTTCGGGGATAGGCATCCAAATAACTCCCCGTTATCTGGTTCTCACATCATCAAAACAATAGAAGTTGTCAAATAGGGAACTTTAAATCCTCCAAGTCAAATGTTCCTAACACCATAAGGCAAGGAGATACCCATGAAGGGTTTAAGGCCAAGGTACAATTGTTCTCTACATCCCCACTTGAGGTACCCACCTCTTGGACGGGATCCAGCCCGTGACCCATTTCTTAGGCCGAAAATCTAAATGCCGCACTTTGACCGAGGTACCTAGTGACCAAATTTTAGGACATCTACCCAGGTGACAATTGTGGGCTGAAATTGCACCTTGATTGTATTTTGTGTGGCTATTGGGAAATATCGCCAACTCTTTTGGCATATGCCCCCTTTACCCCTCATTATAATTGATTGCTTCATCCTTCACTAGTTTCTCCTTTGGTGGCTTCAGAACCCACTGTCGAGTGCTATTGGAAGGTCTAGTTCTATTTGAGAGGAAGTACATTACGTATTTTAGGACACGAGCATTTGTTTTCTTTGATCCTCCATGTCGAAAAAGCCCACTTATCCACATATATTCTTATTTTTCAAAGTACTTATGTATGATGTACTTCTGATTACATTTTGATTTGGATATATATGGTGTAAATTTAAAAAATTACAACAAAAGGCTCTTGTTTATTTATTTTCTCTCACCACCATTCACACACATTTACTCAGCTAGTTAGGCATCATAGGGACCCACAGAATCCCTGTCATTCCAGATGCTTTCTAAACCTCCTTCCTATCTTAGGGAGAGTTCCTAGTCTTGCCAACTCATCGACATCACCTTCTCACACTCCAGTGAGTGCCATTGTCTTAAGATAAGATTTTCTTGGTTCCACCTTACTTGGGTCCAATTCCCAAGGTCAACCATCCACTCACTCTCCTTTACACAGAAGCGGGGGGACAACTTCCTTTCAAGGGGGAAGTACCAACCCACCTACCCCCCTCAAGGGTCAAGTTCAAAGCATACTCACACCATGGCTGGAACTAATCCTACGCCAGCACTCCAGATACCATATTTGGCCTCTCTTAACATACCAGATCTAAGAAAACTCACAAACGATCCTATACTGCATGACCCCACATGGCCTGCAATGCCTACCAAATTACCTTCAGACATCCCCAATTTTGAAGGAAAGGAAGGGGATGACCCTACCAACCATTTCATGAATTTCCACTTATGGTGCTCTTCCAACAACATTATGGATGATTCCGTCTAACTATGATTATTTCAATGCACTCTCACTGGCCCATTAGCCAAATGGTATGTAGATGAAAATTCGGGGTCCCATGCGACTTTTGAGTCCTTAGCCAAAGAATTTTTTACCTTATTCCAATTACCAATCTGCCATGACAATGGTCTTTAACTACTCTCTAATTTTAAACAAACCTCAACCACACATATTGTTGATCACATTCAAGAGTGGCGTTGATGACATAGTTTGTGCAAAGCCGAAACCACCAAACAACAATGTCTTGATTGGTTTCTCAGATCACTTGTCTCTCTCCTCAGTAAATATGTGGCTTCCACCTTCCCTCAATCAGAAGAAGAATCCATCAGTAAGGCTCAACAATACAACCTCATCTATTCACAATTAGTGTACTTATACACAATACTTCCTGACCTCCCAAAACCCGTTCCATTTGGCAAATACAAACTCGAGATGTCTCACTCAGCAGACAGATTGATTGGTAACACCATGCACCATGCACCACAACCCCAACAAACACCAATGTATGGCACATTGCAATATCCATTGGTATATGAAGGAACCCATTATTATTCCCCACCCCCTTATCAACAACCATACCCTATTGCCCTTCCTCCACCCATCACTAGGCCACCACCAGCACCTACTATACACCCATCGATCCAAACAAGTTTTGGTACTCCCTCTACCTCAACTTATACTCTAAGTACTAGCTAAAGTTCCACACCTTCCTATGTACCTTATGGATCATTACCCCCACAGAATCTATACTTTCCATTCCCTAGTCCTCCACACCCCATCACTCCCCCACACCCTCACGCTAGGGTGAATTTTGTTCAACCCTCTCCCATTCAACAATATCAATATTTTGAATAGCTGAATATGGAAAATCCAACCCATCAGTTGAATAATGCCAAAAATAAAGGAAGAAACCAAAACAATAAAAACCCAGGTCAAGGCAGCAATCACCCCCAACAGAACCAACCTACTGGGGGCAACCCAAACCAAGGGAATCAGAACCCCTCAAGGGGAAGCAACAACAAGCGTCAAGGGAAAAATAACAATAATATTTTAACCAACTTCCCTTGTGCCCTTTGTGGTGAGTTCGGTCGTTATACTCATCATTGCCCCCAAATTGCTGATTTTAAATGAATGAAAGACTCAGGAAATGGACCACACCCTCCAGCACCGCCTGCCCCTCAGCAGCCCCCCCAATAATATGTTCAACAACCACCCCCAGCAGTGTTGCAAAATCCCATTCCACACCAAGGAGTGATGAACACCCAATAGGACATGTGGCCTAGCCCACCATAGTTGGGACAATATCTCAACCCGAACAATCCCGCAGATCGTACTATTCTCCTCACTAGTGAGGAAGAAATACTTCTGCAGACACGTAGTCGTCAATACCATGCATCAGCTAAGTCTCCTCCCATGCCCCCAGAAACAATCCCCGCACCAATAGGACCCCCGTTGGTGATCCCTCACCCTAACACAAAACCACCTCTTCGCATCCCTTGCATCCCATTGCGCAGGAATGTTTACAACCCACAAGCTAGGGCGGCTCATAATTACAGTTTGGTGGATGACTTAGCACAATCCTCAGATGCAATGTCAGTCTTAGAAGTCCTTCAAACGTGTTCCACTCAGTGGAAATCATTACTTTCTTCCTTGGGGGTAGTTGACCCCGCAGATACTTGACTCATCACATTTGATCTCGACAGTGGAGAACCTCAACTCCCCACTCTCATCGCTTTTCAAATCCCCGTTAAAATTTGGAACATTACAGTTCATCGGTGTATTATCGATGAAGGCGCATGCAAATTCATCATGTCCAAGTCTGTATGGAAGAAACTTGGTTCCCCCGAACTCATACCATCTTCCTTTACCTTAAGAGCTTATGACAGACGACCATCATCTCCTGAAGGGCTCTTCCAAAATGTCCCTGTAGAACTCGGGGGAAATACCATTCTCATTGAGATTGAAGTTATCGATGCCCCACTCAATTACAATATCTTGTTTGGTCATAGCTACATGTACGCTATGAAGGAAGTTGCCTCTTCCGTCTTTCGAACCATGATGTTCCCCCACAA
Source organism: Picea engelmannii (assembly GCA_009831015.1). Classification (NCBI taxonomy): domain Eukaryota; kingdom Viridiplantae; phylum Streptophyta; class Pinopsida; order Pinales; family Pinaceae; genus Picea; species Picea engelmannii. The sequence continues at coordinate 538,283 of ML781298.1, forward strand.
TGAGAAGATCATCACAATTGACCAAGTTTCACATTACGAGCCTAACCCTTCTGCCAACATCGAAAACATTATCCCTCTCATCCATACTCATCCTGAAATGTACCCACTCATCGAAATGGGTCCTGGTATTTTCAAAGACCCATCATTGTTAGGAACTTACCACAACGCACCACCGCTCCTTCATCCTTCCAATCAAGTATGTGTCATATCATCCAAAGGAATTTTCATTTAGGATACCCTTCCTCCCCGTGAGGCTTCTCTCATATCTGACGTCCCACTAGTCACAGAGCTCCTCCCCCAAGAGCCTCCTACGGACTCGTTGGCTCCACTAGTTCACGATTTCACCTCACCCCAAGGCCATATCCTAGTTTGGGAGACAGTTCCCCAAGACATTACTCAAATCCCCTCCTTTTACCCTCCACCAGGTGTACAAGCTTTCCAAGTAGCTGAAACACTTACTCTCCCTAATATGGTGTTGGCAATCCTAGTTTGGTATTTACATCCACTAGAGATGGTTCCTCAACCATCCCTTCCCCCCCAAACAGAAGGAATCCCAATGCAGATTCCCACACTCACTCCCACCATACCCCCTACACCCCCACTCACTAACCTCCCTTCCACAACTGGGGGTAGGAGAAAGAAGAAGGAGCCCACAACTCCACTTTCCCCATGCGTCCAACCTCCTTGCATGCTATGTGAGAAAGATGAACACCCAACCAAAAAATGCTCATCTCTACCCGATTTACGTAACCTAATTCAACTCAATCAAGCATCATCATCGCTCATCACTTCCTCCAGTATTGTCGCTATTTCACAGAAAACAAGTAACAAAGGATTACGAACCAAATTCGTTTGCACCATATGTTCGAATATGGCCATTATATACACCATTGCCCAGCGCTACCTCAATTTCGACAGACATTAGTAGCAGTATGCCAAAGCTTTTAGTAGACACCTATTCCAGTTATGTCATCCCCACCAAACATCACTGGCATCCATTATGTCACGACTTTAGCCAATGAATGTATGAGATTCCCTTGCTCTCTATGTGAATCCTTAGATCATTTTACATACCAATTTCCTATGATCATTGAATACAGGCACCGCCAGATGACCCTGATTCAAACCCCTACACCCCATACAGAATCAATGGCTTACACTGTCCCAACACCACAGATTCTTCATATTATTTCTCCTGAACCAAAAGAACTCCCTGCTCCTCCATGGTTCTTGGATGACTTATACTAGGATTTACCCTCAAATCCCCCCAATTCTCCCGTTCATTTCCCTACAAAAATTTTACATCCAACTACCACTGGTACTCCTTAGTACCTCAATATTTGGTTTATGTCGAGAAAACCATCGCAATCCCATTGCGTCATTCCCCCTGCTTCTTTATCTCCAAAGGACAACCACACGGTGGTAGTCATCGATACCACATTTTCAGATCCCTTGTATTCCTACCAATTCTACTATGACGAGGACAAACTTGAGGAACTAACCACTCCCGAATACCCATGGGATGTGCTTCACCATAGAGTGCTCTTCTTTCCACAGGAAGCCTTCATGCCTCCTAGCCAACACCCCATATACACAGTCGAAACCAAGGATTTTATCCCATCCAGGCATATTGACTGGTTCAACAACCCCATTCGTGCCCCTGATGCTTTTGAAGAAGGCAACATGGCCAACATTTCCCCGACCATCAAGATCGATATTTCCATAAAAAATTGATTCATTGAAGAAATCACCATTGGCGCTGCATGCACTCCTCAAGAAATCACCACCTATAAGTCCCTCTTCCAAGAATATCGGGATATCTTTGCCTGGTCATACACATAAATGCCTGGCCTTGATCCCTCTATTGTTGAACATCGCATAGACACATGTCGTGATATCACACCGATTCACCAAAAACAACGACTGCTACACCCATCCAATGCAGTAGCCATTAAAGACAAGATTGACAAATTACAAGCGGCTGGGTTCATCTACCCCATTGCCTATAACTCATGGGTTTCCAACCCTGTACCCATTAACAAAAAATAGGGCACTATCCATGTATGCACGAACTTTCACAATCTCAATCACGCCTATCCCAAAGACAACTTCCCAACACCTTTCATCAATCAAATTATTGATGACTGCACAGGCCCCGAGGCTTTATCCTTCATGGACGGTTTCTCTGGCTATAACCAAATCCAAATCCACCCAACTGATTAATAAAAAACTTCATTCACCACCCCTTGGGGTACGTTTGCATATCATGTCATGCCTTTTGGCCTAAAGAATGTTGTTGCAACTTTCCAGCGGGCTATGACATACATTTTTCATGGATCTAGCACATATCATCCTCGCATACTTGGATGATCTCAAAGGTCAATCCAAAAAATGCACCCAACATCTTGATGATTTACGAATCGTCTTCCAATGGTGTCGTCAGTACAACATCTACTTGAACCTCCTCAGATTCATTGTTTCCCAAATCAGTATTACCGTGGAAACCCTCAAAGTCCAGGCCATGACAGAAATTCCACCCCCATGAAATTTATGCTAACTAAAGAGCCTACAAGGAAAAGATGACATTTTACGACGATTTGTCCCAGACTATGCTACCTGAGCACATGGTTTCCTTTGCTTACTATGCCATGACATCCCATTCCACTGGGATGAACATGCCTAAAAATCATTTGATGATATTAAAATGGTGCTCTCCAACACCCCTTTAATTAGTGCCCCCGACTACAATCATGACTATATCCTCTACATATCAGCCTCAACTCTCTCAGTAATAGGAGTTCTCATCCAAATCAGTGATGACGATCATGAGCATGTCATGTACTACATTAGTAAAAACCTCTCAAGACCACCCTTGAAGTATAAAAACAAAGAGAAACTAGCACTTGTAGTCGTCCTCGCAGTCCAAAAACTGCACCATTACATTATGCTTCCCACAACCAAAGTCATAGAAGATTCCAACCCCATGCAATACTTGCTCAGTCATCGGAAAATTAATGGAAAATTTTCCTGATGGATCGTCATCTTTCAAGAGTATGATATTGAATTTTCAACACCCAAGAGCAAGAAATCTCTTGTCCTTGTCAAACTTGTCACAACCTTCCCCTCCGATACTACCAGTGCCCCCATCAATACCAACTTCCCCGATGAACATCTCTTTTACATCACTTCGTATGATCCATGGTATGATGACCTCCTCATCTACCTCCAAACCCAAAAGTTCGGTAACCACCTTTCAAGAGATGACCACCGTCGTATTCACCACTAGCCCCCCCCGCTATCTCCTCATTGGAGATATCTTATATCGACGAGGGATTGACACCATACTCCATCAATGCTTGACCATTAATGAGGCTGATAGAGTCTTGAACGACTGCCATAGCGGCACATGCGGGGGCACCCTTTTGGTGATGTCCATTGCTCAGAAAATCATCCGAGCAGGTTACTTTTGGCCTACATTGTTTCACGACTGCATTCACGCCATGAAGTGATGCAATAAATGTCAAATTTACGCCAACAAAGCATGAGAACCACCTTCTCTTCTCCACCCAGTCATTATTGCAGGACCCTTTTGTAAATGGGGCATTGACTTCATGACTTGTAACCCCCCATCCAGCAATGGACACAAATAAATTATTTTCGCAGTCGATTACTTCACAAAATGGGTTGAAGCCATGCCCACCTTCAACAACACCGTTGACACTGCAACGCGTTTTTTCTTTAATCACGTCATATCCGTCTTTGGATTACCACTCCCACTAGTTTCTGATCACGGGAAACATTTTGAGAATGAGATTTTCGTCGAACTCTCATCACGGTTGGGATTCTCCCACAAGTTTGCCTCACCATATTACCCTTAGTCTAACAGACAGGTCAATGCAGTTAACAAGGTCCTCAAGACCATGTTGCAGTGCATGATTAACAAACATAAGACCAGTTGGCATCATATGTTGTTTTCCATGCTATGGGCTTACCGTATGGTTGTGAAAACGACCACTGGATTCACACCATTTCATCTAGTTCATGGGGTCTAGGCCACTCTTCCTATCGAGTGAGGAATTCCCACCTTACGCACTGCAATTGAGCTATTACCTGACACTGCTCCAATGGAGCAGCATTTGTTGAACTTAGAGTCCCTGGATGAAGATCGTCAATCTTCATTATAGAACAATGAAGTAGCCAAAAAATGGTCAAAGGCCACCTTTGATCGCCATGTCAACCTTCTCTCATTTCACGAAGGTGACCTCATCCTTTCTTATGATATCGCTCATGATACCCTCGGTCATGGAAAATTTGAGTCACTATGGCATGGACCCTACATTATCCAACATTGCCTCACCAAAGGCACATACTCCCTAGCTTCCCCCTAAGGCCTCTCTCTCAAAGAACCCATCAACGGGTTATACTTAAAAGAAATTTTACGCCTAAGCATAGCCATTCTAGATTAGGTTATTTCTTTTATAGTGTTTTTAATCTTTTTTCCATCCCTCATGTCTAAACTATCATTTTTGTTATTGACATATGCTTCCTCCACCGGCCTTCCACATCAATTACACTAATGGCACCAGCCGTTGGACACAAAATCTCTCTTCGGCAGCTTTGGTCCTCTATTCCCCCTCACATGAACTGCTTCACTCTAGCGGCATATGTTTGGGTTCATCAACCAACAACCAAGCCGAATACACTGTCATCATTGGCCTCCTTGTCGATGCTCTTCATCATCGTATTTGTTAGCTTAGCATCTTTCTTGACTCCCAACTAGTCGTCCTCCAGCTCAACGATGTGTACCGTGTCCGCGATCCTTTCCTCTTTTGAAAATACCTGCAAGTTAGACTTTTATCTCGACATTTTGATTTCATTACATTTACACATATTCCAAGAAAATTGAATCAAATTACAGATAACCTAGCTAACATTATACTCGATTGGCATATATCACATCAAGATATCTCTACACACACATAAACCATCAAGACCCTGTCACAACATATATAGATTAGACATCATCAACACATTAAAAAACACATGTAAACATAAAAAATACCCCAAAATGTCTACTCATATATATATATAAATCGGTCAGCAGTGCCATCAAAATGTTTACATACAAGTAAAATACATCGTATACAAAATCCGTAGGCCAGTGAAGCACCTCGATAAAAAACTGGTGCCACTACACCAAAATGGGCTCACTAGCCTATATACAAAAATGCAAATATACATAGAGTGACACTCAAGGTACCTCTAGAGAACCACCTCCTGCCCCTCCCTCAGGTGGTGGTGCCCCACCCACTATTGGTCCCTCCGAACCTAGAGGTAATCGCCCGATCATTGCAACACCTTCTACTGTTTCTCGCCGCACCATGGTCTGCCACATCAACGACACTCCCACACACTGCTCCAGGAATCCCTCATCTTGGATGTGTGACCACATGCCCTGAGGTACTCCATGTAGAACCACCTCTAAGTGGTGGTAAATATCCTCAAAATCTCCCCTGGCCTCCACCAGAGGAGCATACGATGGTCCAACACTAGGGTCATCAAAACGACATCTCCTAGCCACTCTCTGGTCACCGACTGGTCTCACCTGAACATCCTCGCACAAACATCTCTATCCTGCCCGTGATAGGTCTCATCGTCTCCTGACGAATCGACACTCTCATCAACTCAACCTCATGCCCACGAGGTCCCACATCTACACATACAAGCAACCAAATGATAATATCATCATCTATACATAATACATACGTCATGCTATCTCAAAAATCAACATATCAAAATCACAAACATACCTCAGTGGTCGAACACCGCCCTTGGAGGTAATACCATATCCGGATCACCCCGGAAGTCAACCCCACAGTATGGATACTGTAGTATGATCTGCGGCATCTGCCGCCACACCTGTGTAGCCTCAGCCGTGAAAAAATAGAAACCCTTGCCACCACCGTGGCGAATCAAAATCATTGACCACCGCCTCAGTCGTGGCTCTCGCAGACCAAGTGCACCCAATAAAACTCTAGGGCACAACATTGGAACCCTCTCCAAAAACTAGGCCACCAAGATGGAACCAAAGGCAAAGTCCCTTGAGTCCGTAGTCCAACGCCTATCAAGCTGCCCTACCATCTTGGCATGCAACATCAAACCCCAAGAAAAATGCTCTCCTTCCAGTGCCCTCCCCATAATCCTTAGATGACCACTACTTATTCACTGAGTCATGAGGGACCCATATACCCTCACAATCATCGCTGCTACACGATGATGAACTAAAGCATCCATTACCCCAATACTCATGATGAAGCCTGAAATGAAGTTCTCCCTTGAACAATACCTCCAACCCAAGGTAGCTAATTGCACGTCCCCAGGTAACACAAGCTCCGCCGATAGGGGCGTTCCTATCGGGTATTTGGTTTTCATGTGTGCAGGTACTTGGTCATCATACATCAACACAACCCCTTCAGGTATATAATCAACACTGGCATGTAATCATTCCCTCTGAATCTCAATTTCATATCCAGTCACACCCTCTAAAATTTACCTTTAGGATCCCCATCTTCGGCTCTGAAGTATCGACACCTCCATTTCATTTTGGGTATTGTCACCCGGTAACACTCTCCCCCACATGAGTTGTCCCATTCATAGCACCCTTTGACACTCATGTTGTTTTTCAACCCTTTAGGGATGGAAGTCCTGATAGTATTACATCATGTTGTCAATCAAACACATACTCCTTCTCCTCATTTTGCTAGCTTTCCCAAATGGACTCCCAAGTTATCTCTTCAAGGTTCTCTTTTGACTGCACCACTGCAGTATCATTAACCCTCCATTTCATCCCCAATCAGTTTGCCCATTCATAAATTTCCCTCCATTTCATCTACCTCATACAGAAACCCACCCATGGGGCCCCCAACCTCCACCAGTTCTCCAAGCACATTGCGCCCTCACCAGCTCAACCATATTACATTGGGGCACCCGTTTTTGTATTTGTACACTCATCCCAAATTATTCTTTATAAATTGTAAAAATCCTTTGTTTCCAGCCTTTACATATCTTTTTGTCGTCACCTTTGGTGACCTTCTTCCCATTTTTTGGAAAACGCAAACCATGTCGCCCTTGGTTGGGCCACTCCTTATCATCTACTCTTGTTGACATCGTCCATATACTCTGAGTATCCCACAGGCCACTTACCTTTACTCTCTGAGTTTGTCCACTTTGTCTTGCCTCTGTCACAACATATCCCACATCTTGTCCCCCTGATGCTCGACCTAGTTGAATGGTTGCGACCACTTATACTTCACATATAACCCCAACCAAGGGCAGTCTTGAGTCTTCATACATATTGATTTCATCCATGTACCTTGATGCAGGAGCATCACCGACTCATCAAGCGAGCTAGCGCGGAAGCAGAGGATAGCTGGACAAGCCAGCACAAATTTTGAAAATGCTTTGGAACTGTTGCGCAAATCTTAAATGAATCATTTAAGAAGAGGCACCTTTGTATATTGTAGTGGACCTTGAGTGGATAGCTCTCATCCTTAGGTAGATAGTCAACATTTAATGTAGTTAATGCTAGTAGATAGGAATTTAATTTTAGATTTGATAGCTTTAGAGTTCAAGAGGGAAAACGGATATAGACACCCTCATTGTATTATTGTAACATAACCCCTAAGGATAGAAGAGAAGCAGAAGAAGAGAGCATGCAGAGAATTGTATGAAGAACATCCATGTACAGACGTTTGAATTAATAGAAGAAAGTTTTGATTCCAATCCATGCTTCTGTGTTGTTTCTCTATGTATTGATGTTATGCTCAATTGATGTTTGCTTCTAGTTATACATTTTCTTTTATATGCTATGTATGTGATTTCATGTGTGAATTGAAGTCTAAGAGGGTGAAAGGATGAGTTTCAATTGTTTCTCTAATTGAACCAGAGAATTCGTGCAAGGAGTGCAGTCGAATTGTCCGCAAGGAGTGCGTTGACAAGAGGGTTCAACTAGAGATAGCTTTTTTTCTCATTTCCTCAAAGGTGCAGTTAGGCACAGTGTTGTGCAAGGAGTGCGCAGGCCAGGTAAAAGTCTCAGGGTTGCAGACATGAGTGAAGTGTTAAAATATTGTTGCTGCAGGAGTGCGCAAAGTCGAGAGACTTCAACTCTTAGTCGAGGTTGAAGGGTTACCGCAAGGAGTGCGTACAAGAGGTACCCAACAAGACTGAATTCATGGAAAATCTCAGGAGGAGTAGGCCTTCAAATTCACTAAAGGATAAGCATAGGGAAGATGCTATTGGAAGTCTGAAGGAACCATCGCAAGTTGGCGAGCAGGTGAACGAGTCCTGTGGGGAGACACTTCTTTATTTCATGGATTCACAAAGGGAAGAGAAGATGGTTGAAATCCTTTAAGGAGGTTTTGTGAAGTTCCATGGACCATTGGATCTCACAGAGGTGCAGGGAGGTTACAGTGTAAGTGTGGAAGAGGTTCGAAGCTCAGGGGGGAGCAGAGCCATTGATCCGAGTCAGAAGGAGCCGTCGGATCTACACGTGGTATCGTGTATCAGAGAGTCACAAAGTTGAAACTCTAAACTTTTGCAACGAGACTTGCGATATTGCGATCCATGATATCCCGACAAGCTCAGAACTGCCCATCATTTGGGACACGTGTCAGGGGATCCCGAGGAGTCAGAGTTTAGGGCATCGAAGATTATAAAGGTAAGAAACTCTTGCTATTTGAAATCGTGAAACGCGATATCTCAACGGAAGGGTCGTGTGGGCCATAGTCAGGGTTAGTGGAGGACATGTGGTATACCATATCGGGGATCGGAAAAAGGTAAGTCTCGAATCCTTTGGCAGTAGGATTCGCGATCCCGCGAATTTTGAAATCCCGGCAGAGGTGAAGGGAGGTGTAAAAGTCAACCCGCACGTGTGCATCGAAGTATCGGCACATCAAGACTTGGAATTTAGAAATTCCATTTATTGACATCATGAGTAGATATTTCCCGATAGGGAGAACCTCGATAGCAGGGGAGAAAGTCAACGTTGACTCGCATTGGATTTCAGAAAATTGTGAGGCACAAAACATGCGACCATTGGATTCACGAAATTGCGAGGTCCGATTTCCCGATCATAAAGGGAGATCCATTGGAGAGTTGTTGTGGGTAAGGAAAATTCCCGATAGGGAATCAGAGGAACCTTTGAGTTCTTTGGGCCGTGAACGAAAGAAGGTCCTGAGGAAGCGGACGTGCTCCGAGGAGTGCGGCTGCATCAGGTTCAGTATTAGAGCTGGAATATCTCTTTTCTTTCTGTAGCAAAGAAGAAAGTTCGCCATGCCGTCAAGGAGATAAAGGCAATCACCTGATACAGAGGATAGGGAGGTGCAAAGAAGAGGCAGGCCGATAGTCAATCCAGAAATGGAGAGACAAATGAGAGATCTCCGAGCAAGGCTTGAGGACATGGAGATAGTGCAAAGATGCATAGTTAGTGTGGGGGATTTTAGCAATTCAAAGGATGAAGTTTAAGCTGAACGCGAGGAGGAAGTTGCAGCTGAAGATGCATCAAATGAACTTTTGATCAAAGCCATTGCCAGAATGGGTGCAAAGGCAAAGATGGACATTCCAGTTTATGAGGGAAATCTGGATGCAAAAGAGCTTTTGGATTGGATTAGAGCTCTTGACACCTACTTCAATTATGAAGATATCGAAGAGGATAAGAAGGTCAGGAATGTTGTTACACGCTTGAAGGGACATGTATCATTGTGGTGGGATGAGCTACAAGATGACAGACACTACAAAGGCAAGTAGAAGATTAAAAGTTGGGACAGGATGATCGCAAAGATGAAGGAAAATTTCCTCCCAAGGGACTATCAAATTACTCTGTTCAGGAGGATGAAGAACCTCAGACAGAAGCTGATGACAGTGAAAGAATACACTGAGGAATTCTATCGATTGAACATCAGGTAAGGTCATCGGGAGAGCAATGATGAGAAGGTTTCTAGATATCTGAATGGTCTGAGATACGACATTCAGGATGAATTGAGCATGGTAACCATTCGAACGGTAGAGGATTCTTATCAGATGGCTTTGAAAGCAGAAGAGAAGTTGAGCTGTAAGCAAGGTCAGCGAGGGCGAGGCAGAAGCCAGCCCAGAGGCAAGGCAGTTGCCCAGGATAGATACCAGAAGCCCAAGGAGGAATGGAAGAAACCTCAGGGTAAAGTTGAAAGAGGTGGAACCTCACAGAGAGGGCCACATGTTGAACATAGAGGGAAGCATATAGAGCAGAGCAGAGGATATGCTGACAACAACACTTTTCCTCGTACTAGAGGTAGAGGAAGAGGAAGAGGTGGAGTCATCACATGCTTCACATGTGGAAAAAATGGGCACAAGTCTTATGAGTGTCCAGAGAAAAAGAAGGACATTGGAGAAGCTCACATCACAGAAGCGCAGAAGCGGGATGTTGAGGCCGAAGATGCAGAAGGCGGAAGATTGCTTATGATGCAAAAATTCCTTTTGACACCTGAGAAGGAGGTGGAAAGTTTAGTCCAAAGGACCAGACTATTCAGAACAGCTTGCAAGACCAAGGACAGGGTATGCAAGGTTATCGTGGACAGTGGTAGCACGGATAATCTCGTATCTACAGAGATGGTAGAAAATATGGAGCTGGAGATGACTGATCATCCAAGCCCATACAGAGTTTCGTGGCTACAGAAGGGACACCAGGTAACTGTTACTAAATAATGCTTGGTTGAATTCAAAATAGGTGGATATAATGATAAAATTTTATGTGATGTTATTCCCATGGATGTTTGTCATCTATTGCTGGGTAGACCATGGAAATATGACAGAAATGTGGTTCATGATGGGAGAATGAACACATACACCCTGGAGAAGAATGGGAGAACCCATATGCTACTTCTGATAAAGGATAAGGAGGTGAAGCCGGAAGTAAACAACATAGTACTTCTCATGAGTGGAAAGGAACTTCTGATAGAGGTGAAAAAGAGAGAATATCCACAATTCTTTGTGGTTAGAAAGCCGAGGATTGTTCTGACTAGCACAAGAGTGGACGATTTACCAGATGAAGTTCAGGAACTGTTGGAAGAGTTCGTTGACATCATAGTGGATGAATTACCTCATTCGTTGCCACCGATGAGGAGTGTGAGTCATCATATAGATCTCATACCAGGATCCAGTTTGTCGAACAAAGCCACGTATAGGTTGACGCTGCAAGAGAATGAAGAGGTTAAGAAGCAAGTCCAGGAGTTAATGGACAAAGGATTGGTCAGAGAAAGCTTGAGTCCGTGTGTTGTTCCAACAATACTTAGTCTGAAGAAAGACGGAGGCTGGAGGATGTGTACCGACTCAAGGGTGATTAAAAAAATAACCATCAGGTATAGATTTCTATTGCCAAGGATGGATGATCCGATGGATTTCCAGAGCGGGGCAAAGTATTTTTCAAAGATTGATTTGAAGAGCGTATATCACCAGATTCGCATGAGAGAAGGCGATGAGTGGAAGACAACCTTCAAAACCAACGAAGGACTATATGAATGGTTAGTCATGCCATTTGTCTTGATGAATGCACCAAGTACCTTTATGAGGTTGATGAATGAAGTCCTGAAGGAATTCATCAGAAAGTTCGTCATTGTGTATTTAGATGATATACTGATTTACAGTAAATCAGTGGCAGAACACTTGAAGCATTTGACTATAGTGATGAAAAAGTTACAGCAAGAGAATCTGTTGATTAACATGAGGAAGTACTCATTTATGAAGGCATAACTCATTTACTTGGGTTTTGTTATTTCGGCTAATGAGTTGAGGATGGATCCAGATAAGGTAGAAGTGATCAAAAATTGGCCATCACCGAGAAGTGTTTTCGAGGTGAGAAGTTTTCATGGTTTGGCTAGTTTCTACTAGAAATTCATTAGGAATTTCAGTGGAATCAGTGCAGCGATGATGGATACAGTCAAGAAGAAACATAAGTCTTTTCAGTGGATAGTGGAGGCTGAGAAGAACTTCAATCTATTGAAGCAGAAGATCACGGAACAACCAATTTTGGTGTTGCCAAATTTCCAAAAAACATTTCAGGTAAAATGTGACGCAAGTGGATTTTCCATAGGAGTAGTATTGAGTCAGGAAGACAGACCATTTGCATATTTCAATGAAAAACTGGATGAGGCAAAACTAAAATACTCCACATAAGATAAGGAATTCTATGCCATCATTCAGGCACTGAATAAATGGAGGCATTACTTGATCCCAAAAGAATTTGTATTGTACAGTGATAATCATGCATTGCAGTTTGTGACTCAATAGGAGAAGTTGAATAAAACACATGCTAAATGGGTAGAGTATATGCATAATTTCACATTTGTGATTAAGCATATTTCTGGTATTACTAACAAAGTGGTTGATGCTTTGATCAGGAAGTGTATGTTGCTGCAAGAATTCTGAGTCAAAACATTGCGTTTTGAAAATATCAAAGACATGTACGCAGGTGATGTAGATTTTGGAGAAGCGTATGAAGCAGCTAAGAATGCAGTTCTCAGGGACATAAGTCATTGGATAGATTATATGATACAGGAGGGATTGTTGATCAGAGGCAATCAATTGTGCATTCCGAAATGCTCCATGAGGGAGAATCTGTTGAAGGAGAAACACAGTGAAGGCTTAGCAGGACATTTTGGCCATGAAAAAACATTTGCGAAGTTGAATGAGTCATACTTTTGGCCAAGGATGCGAGAAGATGCCAAAATATTTGTTGACAGGTGTAGAGTTTTCCAGCATTCGAAGGGGAGAAAGCAGAATGCAGGTCTTTATCAGCCATTGCCCATACCAGAGAGGCCATGGGAGGTGATCAGCATGGATTTTGTATTGGGTTTGCCAAAGACACAAAGAGGTGTTGATTCAATCTTTGTGGTAGTGGATAGGTTTTCTAAGATTGCACACTTCATTCCATGCTAGAAGACCAACGATGTGACTCATATCGCAAATATGTTCATTAAGGAGGTCATTCTACTTCATGGATTGCCGAAAAGCATAGTTTCAGACAGAGATACAAAGTTCATTGGACATTTTTGGAGGACCTTATGGAAGAAGCTAGGAACTAAATTGGAGTTTAGTTCTTCTTATCATCCTCAGAAATATGGACAAACGGAAGTGGTCAACAGAAGTTTGGGAGACTTGCTAAGAAGCTTGGTGATAGAGCCCCATAGCAGCTGGGATAACATATTTCCACAGGCAAAGTTTGCATACAACAATTCAGTGAATTGAAGCATATCGAAGAGTCCATTTCAGGTTGTGTATGGGATGCAGTCGAGAGGATTTTATGAACTGAGGGATTCATAATAGACTGCTACTAGTACCGCTAGTGCAGAAGAATTCACTGAGGCGATGAAGGAACTTCACAGCAAGGTGAAGCAGCGACTGCAAAATTCAAGCCAGGAATATAAGCATAGAGCAGATCAACATCGGAGACAACTTTAGTTTGAATTTGGTGATCTAGTTCTGGCACATTTGAGGAAAGAAAGGTTCCCGAGGGGAACATACAATAAGCTAAAAATGAAAAAAATTGGGCCATGTAAGGTCTTGAGAAGATTCAAACAAAATGCTTATGAGATCGAGTTGTTGAATGGCATTGGGATATCTCCGATATTCAATATCACAGATTTATACCCATACATGGCTGGAGAAGTAAATACTGGAACTCAGGAGCCAGTGATCCAGTGGGTGTATCAATTGCCAGTTGTAGAGAAGTCGCAGATGGAATGCATACTGGACAAGAGAGTGGGTAAGAAGACCTAGAGGAAGGAATACTTCGAGTATCTGGTCCAGTGGAAGAATCATCCAGTGTAAGATACCAGATGGGAGACTGAAGCGAAAATACAAAAGCATGGATAGACCGTGTAGGAGCTCATGGATAGGATCCCATGAAATTTTTCAAGCTGAGGAGTATGATGTAGGAGCATCACTGACTCATCAAGTGAGCCAACGCGAAAGTAGAAGACAACTGGACAAGCCAGCACAAATTTTGAAAATTCTTTGGAACTGTTGTGCAAATATTAAATGACTCATTTAAGAAGAGGCACCTTTGTATATTGTAATGGACCTTGAGTAGATATCTCTCGTCCTTAGGTAGATAGTCAGCATTTAATGTAGTTAATGCTGGTAGATAGGATTTTAATTTTAGATTTGATAGCTTTAGAGTCCAAGAGGGAAAATGGATATAGACACCCTCATTGTATTATTGTAACATAACCCCTGAGCATAGAAGAGAAGAAGAAGAAGACAGCATGCAGAGAATTGTATGAAGAACATCCATATACAGACGTTTGAATTAATAGAAGAAAGATTTGATTCCAATCCATGGTTCTGTGTTGTTTCTCTGTGTATTGATGTTATTCTCAATTGATGTTTTCTTCCAGTTATACATTTGCTTTTATATGCTGTGTATGTGATTTCATGTGTGAATTGAAGTCTGAGAGGGTGAAAGGATGATTTTCAATTGTTTCTCTAATTGAACCAGAGAATTCCTGCAAGGAGTGCAGTCGAATTGTCTGGAAGGAGTGCATTGACATGAGGGTTCAACTAGAGATAGCTTTTGTTCTCATTTCCTCGAAGGTGCAGTTAGGCATAGTGCCGTGCAAGGAGTGTGCAGGACAGGTAAAAGTCTCAGGGTTTTGGACCTGAGTGAAGTGTTAAAAGATTACTATTACAGGAGTGCACAAAGTCGAGAGACTTCAACTCTCAGTCGAGGTTGAAGGGTTGCTGCAAGGAGTGCGTGCAAGAGGTACCCAATAAGACTGAAGTCGTGGAAAATCTCAGGAGGAGTAGGCCTTTGAATTCACTGAAGGATAAGTGCAGGGAAGCTGCTATTGGAAGTCCGAAGGAAGCATCATAGGCTGGCGAGTAGGTGAACGAGTCCAGTGGGGAGACACTTCTTCATTTCGTGGATTCACAAAGGGAAGAGTGGACTGTCGAAATCCTTTAAGAAGGTTTCATGAAGTTCCATGGACTGTTGGATCTCACGGAGGTGCAGGGAGGTTACAGTGTAACTGTGGAAGAGGTTCGAAGATCAGGGGGGAGTAGAGCCATTGATCCAAGTCAGAAGGAGCCGTCGGATCTACATGTGGTATCATGTATCAGAGAGTCACAAGTCGAAACTCTAAACTTGCACAACGAGACTTGCGATATTGTGATCCGTGATATCCCGACAAGCTTAGAACCTCCCATCGTCTGAGATGCGTGTCAGGGGATCCAGAGGAGTCGGAGTTTGGGGCATCGGAGATTACGAAGGTAAGAAACTCTTGCTATTTGAAATCGTGAAATGTGATATCCCAATGGAAGGGTCGTGTGGGCCACAGTCAGGGTCAGTGGAGGATAGGTGGTATACCATATCTGGGATCGGGAAAAGGTAAGTCCTGAATCCTTTGGCAGCAGGATTTGCGATACTGCAAATTTTGAAATCCCGACAGAGGTGATGGGAGGTGGAAAAGTCAACTCACACGTGTGCATCAAAGTATCGACACATCGGGACTCGAAATTTAGAAATTCCATTTGTTGACGTCGCGAGTAGTGATTTCTGGATAGGGAGAACCCCGATAGCAGGGGAGAAAGTCAACATTGACTCGCATTGGATTTCGGGAAATTGTGAGGCACAAAACACGCGACCATAGGATTCAAGAAATTGCGAGGTATGATTTCCCAATCATAAAGGGAGATCCATTGGAGAGTTGTTGTGGGTAAGGAAAATTCCCGATAGGGAATCAAAGGAACCTTTGAGTTCTTTAGGCCATGAACAAAAGAAGGTACTAAGGAAGAGGACGTGCTCTGAGGAGTCTGACTGCATCATACCTCCTCAGTTCCTAACCTCACCTAGTAGATTTCACGAAGCCTTTTGCTTCTTGGAGTCGTGTCCCCCTTTTGTTGACATTAGTACAGTTTATAGAAGGGTGACAGTATCTTGACTCTCATTACCTTTCCAATGAGAAGTCTCGGACGACACAAGGAGAACCATAATTTCTCTTTGATATCGTTGACCCCCATAGCATTCAACTTCAACACTTTCTCATGCTATGGTGGGTATTACTTTGTGACTATTGCAATTGTATCTTATATTTTCCGAAGACCTTTGAACTTGGCCGAGCTATCAATGCCTACAAAATCTGTGATAATTCTTATAGGTGTCATTGCTTACTATTCAGAGTATGTTTCTTCTTAGAATTGTCCTCTGCCTTTATCATGACCACCCCCAAGGGCGCTGTAGTTGTCTACATGAACACACTATTTCAGTTACTATACAACACCATTCTCTTTGAGTTACATGACACAAGCATGGGGCATGCTCACCTCATTTGTACATAGTTTATTTTTAAACACCTCATGGAAGGTTGGGTCCTACAGGTTCCCTTGTCCCTCCAATGGGTCACTCTTAATACTCTCACTATTTCTCTCTCTTACAACGACACTCTCAGTAGAAGAAACATTGATGAATTTTGGCTATACATATGCTCCTAACCTCATCCATCAGGGGGCATCTATTATCACTGAAATCTCGTCCGTGTTGGTCACTATAATTTCTTATTTAACTAAACAATCAAGTGCTACATAAATTGTCAACCCAGGGAAGTCTGTTTATTTCAAAGGTAACCACACACTATATATGCTCAATCTCAAAAGCAACCTAGAGTTGTAGTAAAGACATATTCATCACACTTTGCCTTGAACAAACTGAAGTTCTAACTTGAATTATAGGAAAGCAACCTACCTATTACAGATCTCAAAGTTTAAAGAAATGATTAATTGAAGAATCCTGGATTACATTAAAATAACAACAAGATACTGCAACAGGAAAGACCAACTATTCTACAACTAGAGAACAAGACCCTATTCCCAAAGAAGGAATCTTCAGCACCTGTTTCCGATCATCACACTTCATGAACTCATTTCTTAACTGAAATAATTGACACACACACTGAAGGCTAACTATCTCTTAACATAGAACAAGACCCTATTTCCTAGGTAGGAAACTTCAACACCTGTTTCTGATTTGCACACTTTCATGAAATCATTAAAATAATTGACATGCACTGAAGGCTAACTATCTCTAACAGAGAACAGGACCCTATTTCATAGGCAGGAAACTTTAGCACCTGTTTCTGATTTGCACACTTTCATGAACTCATTAAAATAATTGACATGCACTGAAGGCTAACTATATCTAACAGAGAATAGGACCCTATTTCCTAGGCAGGAAACTTCAACACCTGTTTTTGACTATCAAGCTTTCATGAATTCACCAAGCAGGATTGCTAACTAAAATTATTAACAGTTACCCAAGCATGAATCATGTGAACATAATGTAACAATCAAGAAAACAAAGTTCATCAAGACAAAGTTCAGTAAAGTAGTGTTCCAACAAAACAGAGTTTAGTAAAGTAGTGTTTCAGCAAAACAAAATTTAATCAAGGAATAAATAGAAATCACACTTAACACACTACAAAGCTAACCGGTGAATCTTGTGAAGAAGGTGGGACTTCCCTTCTCACAAGATTCCCCTGAAATGAAAAGGCTAGAGAGAAATGCTCAGAACAGTCTTTTATTCATCTGTCAATGTATCATATTACAATCTGGAATGAAGTACATCCTTCACTGTAAATCCTTCTTAGTACAAAAACAAAAGATCCCCTCGAATGATGATTTCCTCTTATTTAAAGAGGAGGATCCCTTCGATACAACTTAATCAACTAATTACAGGTGTACATCTGAGTCCTATTCTTATTCAGATCGACTTTCTAAACTAGAATAGGATATCCTAGTCTCCCGCAATAGAATGCTATTACAAGTGTTGAGTGAGGTGTTGTTGTTGCGGCTAGAGTAACAACTTCTTTATTTCTTTCTTGTTACTACTGTTGTATGTTGTTTCAACATCACGAATCACGGCCTGTTTCAGCCACAAGATTTGCATTCTGACTGTTTCAGCACTTCTCAGGCGGTAGCAATGGTTGATGCTAACTCACGGTGTGGTTGTTGTAGTCAATCTGTGTGAGTTGATATTCAGCATCGTTATCCACAGACTATGTAACAACTTCTTCTGTATTTCAGCATCGTTGACCACAGACTATGTAACAGCTTCTTCTGTGTTTCAGCATCGTTGACCATGTACTGTGTAATAGCTTCTTCTGTGTTTTAGAATCGTTTACCATGGACTTTGTAACAACTTCTGTGAGTTGTTGTTTCAGCATCGTAGTCCACAGACTGTGTAACAACTTCTTCTGTGTTTCAGCATTGTTGTCCATAGACTGTGTAACAACTTCTTACTGTTTCAGCAACATGCCTCAATGCTAATCTGCAGTTCAAACTATTTCAGCACTTATACATTTCTGATCAATGGTTAAGTACGAGAGTAATGTAAAATTAGATGCAAAAGAGATTAAACATATAGTAAAGAGAAGAGATGTTGTATACCTTTGGAAAGATAGAGGATAAAGTGATAATATGAGTTTAAATGTGAGTGAAAGAAGAGTGTAGTGGTGGTAAAACGTATGGGAAAAAAGGTACATTGTGTGGTCCTAACAGTCCGCAAATGGTTACAGGAATCCAATAGCTTTAAACAGTTATGAGGTCACCCATGGACCAAAATTACCACAAAATCATTTCCAAAATGTCTAAAACTATACAACCAATGATAAAATTAAGGTGCTCTATGACTGCATAGGGTGCGCATGCACATGCGCGATCCAGAAACGCACGAAAAGTGCACATGCACATGATACGCGATTGTGGTAGCTAAAATCTGCACACATCTGAGAACGGTGCATTTATGAGATTGGTCGGCCTCCCACCCACTTCTAGTTCAGCTTCCAAGTTGATTTGACACCCAAATCTCGACTGAATCTGAATGGGTGGCTGGTCAAAGACTTAAAAATGCCCTAGTTAGCCTCTTTTCACTCTATAAGATGGTTGTACAATACCTCAAAGTAGTGCTATAAAACAAGGACATGGGTGCACTTCATTTTCAAGGAATTCATTTGCAAGGTTATGCTACTACTATTCTCTTGAAGAACCCTCTTTTCTCATCAAGAGTATACTAGCATCATTACATTGGGAAATCCATCTCAGCTCTTGAGTGGATTAGCATGGAATTCTTTCACCATTTCTTTCAAAGTTGTAAGAAGAGCTTAGTCGTGGGGGTCCAAGAGCCCTCCCTTGGAGGAAGAAGGGACCCAAAGTCCTCTTTCTTCTTGGTGTTTTCTTTCACTAATATAATCCTTTCCATTGGTGACATGAGTCTTATTGGTTTTTTGTTCTTATGTCCTTATGCTCAATAGTTTAGTTGTTCTTTTATTTCTTAGTTTAATTCTTAGTTTTTTCTTTTATGTTTCTTTCTCTAACCCTTTCCTTTACAACTGTCTTGCTTAGCTAACCCAACTAAGCTTGTAAGCACCTTTGTTTTTCTCATTTAGGTGACAAAAGAGGTGCAACACTTGTTGTTGATGCTCGATGTGATCTTCCACTGCTTGAACCTTAGATTTTTATTTTAGATAATAAGTGATGGAAGGAGGGTGGTATGGTATCCATAGAGTGCCATAAATGGTGTCATTTTTGTTGCAATATGAAAGGAAGTTTTATACCACCATTCTACCAAGGGTAACCATTTCAACCATTGTGTTTGTTTATCAAAGATAAAGAAACGAAGGTAGCCTTCCATACGTTTGTTCACTATCTCGGTTTGTCCACCAGATTGAGGATGATAGGATGAGCTATGAGCCAACTGAGTACCCAAAAAAGAAAAGAATTTTGTGCAAAAATGTCCAGTGAAGATGGGATCTCTGTGACTTACAATAATCTTTGGGCTGCCATGTAGCTTTTGAACTGTCTCCATGAATGTGGTGGAAACTGTACTAGATTTGAAGGGATGAGAGAGTGCACAAAAGTGTGCATACTTGGTCAATCTATCAACGATCACCATGATGACACTCTTTCCTTCATACTTCGGTAACCCTGTGATGAAATCCATGGAAACCTCCTCCACTCCAAAAAAGCATTTGGATGGTTTGGAATATCGTTGTTTTTCCTTTAGTAGTTGTAGCACCTTGTCGACATGTCACACATGATCCTCCCCAGACTTGCTATAGATTATTATATCATCAAAAAATACTAACACAAATTTTCGAAGGAAGGGCTTGAAAATGGAATTCATCAACCCTTGGAATGTGGAAGGTGCATTTGTAAGGCCAAAAGGCATGACCAAAAATTCATAATGGCCTTCATGAGTTTGGAATGTTGTTTTTGGGATATCTTCTTCCTTCATTCTAATTTGATGATATGCTGAACGAAGATCCAATTTTGTGAAATAAATTTCTCCATGTAGTTCATATAACAATTCATCAATGACGGTAATGGGAAAATTATCTTTAATAGTGATCTTGTTGAGCTCTTTATAATCTGGACACATACGTCGTGAGCTATATTTCTTGAATACCATTACCACTGGTGCAGAGTAAGAACTTTGTCTAGGTCGAATAATTCCATCCTCTAACATTTCTTCAACCATGTGCTCAAGTTCACTCTTCTAGGCGTAAGGGTATCTGTATGGCCTAATGTTAGGATGAACACTCCCAAGAATTAGGTGAATTTCATGATCATGATTTCGAGTGGGTGGAAGAACTTTTGGAATATCTTCAAATACTTTGGAATTATTATCAATGATCCCTTGGAGATCTTGAGGAATAGATGGCTTTTAATTTTCAAGATTTTTTCATGAAATTTTCATTGGAAGGAAAAGAAATTGAGTTAAGAGGTATCACAGGGAAACCAGGTAAGGTGATAATCTCTAATGGCATGACAAAATTATTGAAAAAGGGGCATCAAGAAGTTATTGCACAACTATGCTCACTAGATGTCCAAACATGTAAACCATCTATTCCTTTTTCTTTTCTTTCCTCCAATTGTTGAGGTGTCAACCTTGTAGGTTCAGGTGTTTTAGAAGAAGGAGCATTTTTCTCTCTATAGACGTTAGGATTGATCATTCTAGTAGCCATAGCCATATTTTTACTTTCAACATTTCTTGCCACCTTAAATGCATTCTCCAATGATTTGGGTTCCCAAAGGTGAACCTCATGTTGAATGTTATCCTTTAAAGTTCCTATGAATACATTAATAAAGTTCTCATCTAGAATATCTGTTACCTTTATATTCAATCTTTGGAATTTTTCAATTTGCTTGGTAACCAAACCCTTTTGCTTGAAATTTATCAATTGGATAAAGAAGATATTGCTCCTTGTATCCTCATAGTGCGCTATCATTTCTTCCGTGAACATTGTCCAAGTGATGAGTGATTTGCGAGAACAAAGCCATTGATACCACACAAATTGATTGGGTTCTAAATATAAAGAAGCAATTCGTACCTTTTGTGTATGTGGCACATTATGTAGATCAAAGAATTTATCCATCTGAAGTATCCATGTGATTGGGTCCTTTCCATCAAACTTCCTCATATCGATCTTAGGAAAGTGGTTGGTATTCAACCCAAATTTGGAGTTTCTCCATTCTTTATTCACCTTCCTTGTGTCCTCATCATGAATTTCATGGGATGCATTTTCACTTTCAGGTGTCTTCTCTATTATGCAATTTTTCAATACTTCCATGATCTCCTCTTTTAAACCATCCATCTTTGCCTCCAACTTAGCTTCCATCTCTTGTAGTTCATCTTTTGTTACTATATTCTTTTGTAAATCATTTATGTCCCTATGAATTTCATCACCTTCATGAAGAGTCCAAGTAGGATTGTCTGGAGGCTTATTTGGTGTAAAATTTCCCTTTTTATGTGGCATGTTGGCCAAGTATCACTTTTGAACCTTGATTTTGAGGTGGTTCTGCTAGATGATCTTTCTTCTGTTGTATCTCTCAAGTTTTTCCCATCTGGGCATGAAACTTTATTTTATGTAGTTCTTTGATATTTCTTCTCTGCAATGCCACAGGTATGATCAAAATTGGATGTGCCAAGTGGAATTTATGGTAACTTCCCCACAACTTGCCAATTTTTGGCCTTTCCAAGAGATTTCACTTGTATAGCGTTCCTTGCAAAAAATAATTGATATAAAATTCTAAAACACATCCCATAAATACTAAAGACTGTCCATTATCAAGTGAAACTAGTCTCACTCAATTTGGATACTATAGGAAGAAGTTATGATTGTTTTACCTAGAACACCTTCTTGAGACTAGTCAATAGGACTAGTTTGATACCTTATCTTCCACAGGGTGTATATAAAAATGTAATATGACCCATAAGTTGAAATTTTTACCAAAGATACCTTACTAATTTCTATGAATAGCCTCTATATTTCAGGGTTTGAATCATTATAGAAAAATGTTTATAGCAAAAATTATGCAATGACTCAGTTCAGGATGATTCTAGAACCCTATCTTACACAGGTTGCATCTCCAAAAGTATAAGGCCTCAGAAGCTGAAATTTTAACCCAAAGTACCTTGATATATATAATAAATATCCTCCAAGTCATTCCTTCTAAAACATTGTACACAAGAAGTTATAGCAAAAATTCCAAGGTGTCTGAGATGTAGCAGTGAAACCCCAAGACTTTGAGCTCTGATACCATATGTTAAGAACCAAATATCAATATAACATAGAAAAAACTCAGAATAAATACTCAATGCCTTGAAAAAGGGATAATTTCAGATAATAATCCTCTTCGAGGGGGAAGTCTCCTTTTACCCCACATAAATGTTCAAGTATAAGATGATTCTAAATGAAAATGTTTCCTTGGTATATATATAGGAGACTAGGAGGTAGAATTACAACTAATGGAATAAAGACGACATAAATAAAATAAAATTACTAATGTAATATGCCCCAATTAATGGGTAATAATCCAATATTAGGGCTCAACATCAAATGATACGATGTGAAGAGTTTTTTTTTCATTTTTTTTGTAATTTAGGTTGCGTATTAAATCCTGATAAAAAATACAAATGTCCAAAAAATAACTGACTACCTGACATTGGTGCCCTGATGGGAAACCACTTCTGCCAGATGTCCCAAATAAAAAAGGGGGTAACAGTGCCCAGTTGGGAGACCACTATTGCCTGATGTCTAGTTCATAAGATAAAATTTGTCTTCATGGCCACACAGGGCCAGATGTCAAAAGCAAGAAAACACACATTCTACTATGCCACGTAGGGCCCGAAGTATTGAAAGAGATAAATAAACAACATGGGAGTGCATTATTAACCTAGACCAAGACACGACCCAACATAGACTTGTTCTTCCTATGCTTTCCCCTTTTCTCAATTCGCCATGGATATTCATAGATCTTTTAGAAACACCATTACATTGTCCACCCTGTCCCATCGTTCATCTTCCCTAGACTGTAGAAATGGAAAAATATGGTGGGAGAGTGGCGAGGAAGAAGAAGAGTCTAGGTGAGGGGAGGAGGGCATAATTGCAAGGTTGGGACAAGGGTGGGGTGGTGGAAAGAAGGGAAGGAGAGGGGGTGAGGGGGGAGGTGGCGCATAGCCAATTGAGTTACCCATGAGATCAAATGATTCAATCCTATAGTTGTTGGGGTTTGAAAGGGGGGAAAGGCCAGTTACTAGATCCACGATCAGTTTCAATGGAGAAGGGACAACTAAGTGGGTGAGGGGAGGGAGAAATACTTCTTCAGGCAGTTGGGTGTCCATGGGATCCAAAGGAGGGGGAGAGGCCAAAGTGCAGTGTGGGGAAGTGGTTGGAGAGGGGTTCTAGTCTTTGTGTGATTAAACTAAAGGAGGAGATTCCCTACCCCTGGCTTGGTACCAGGTTGCACCACGTCTCAATATACCCCTCAGTCGTGGCATGAAGTGAGGGGAGGTTCACAACAGAAGCCACCAGGAGGGAGGGTGAGCACCGAAGAGCTCCAAAACACCTAAAAAAGAAATGCACCAAAGCTCAAGATCATAGTGGAGAAATAAATGAGCCCTGGGTAGGTTTCTTCAAAAGAGAAGAGAAAGTGAATTTAGCAAGGGGGGAGAGAATGTTGCTTTTTGGCTTGGAGGTGACTGGGAGGTGTCATCGTACAGTGCCATGAAGATTTGTAGGAGGCAGGTAAGGTGTTGAAGCATGTAATCTGCAAGGTGCACGTGTGGGAGGTAAGGTGACAGCGGAGAAGTTGCAAGACAACAAATGTGATATGGTGGACATGACATGATACTACCACCTGTGGCCATGTGGCCAGGCCAAGTGGCCCTAGGTTGTGTTGTGTCCTTCATGTCGAGTTGGCACCGCATCTGGGGGTCGGTATTTAGTGTGAGTTAGGTTCTTGCATGCGATGACTGCAGGGTGCATGGGATTGGTATCAGAGGAGCAAGAGAAGACCTCATCCCCCAACTTGACACCCATATTATCTAACCAATCAGCCACTTGATTGGCTGTTCTGATGACATGTGATGGAAGGATTACATGTCGGTGTTGAAGGATTGATTTTATTCTGCAATGTCTATTCATTAGTCTCCATATTGGGTACATTTTCTCTAGGTCTGTTCCATTGATCAGGTGCTTGAGAAGGTTTATCATAATTTGTAGGTATCCTTCCACAATGAGAGGGAAAATCTCTAGTTTTGTAGTCGCTTGCAGTTTGCAGAGGAGACTCCAAATTTTCACAGCATTGTTGGTATTTTATCCCATGTTACCTGCTAGAATATGTATTATTTCCTCTTTTTCATTCTTGATGATTTCCCTATAGCCTATTGGATCTGGGTTCCCTTAGGAAGCACCATCAAAGTTGAGTTTAAACTAGTCTTTGGGTGGAGCATCCCAGTGGGTTTGGCTTGCATAGAGTCCTGCCACTGCTAATGTTCGTTCAAGAATAGGAGTGAAGTGGATCTTCCAATATTGGAGGTTTTGTAGTTCATTTAGAGGGGGCTTGAGGTCCTTCTATATCCATTATTGTAGAAATATGGTTTCATTGACATTGGTTTGGATTATATTCCAAACCTCCTACCAACTCCTGGTGGTCGCTTTGAAGATTCTTCCATTTCTTTCTTTCCAAGTGTTCCATAGGATGAAACCTCGAAGTAGTTACCAAATTCTATTGAGGATGGGTGACTGGTAGGTCAAGATTATCCATCCCTCGATGATTTCCTTTAATCATATGTGGTTTTTTTTCGACGTTCTCATGATAATGTCACTCTGATCCCATATACAAGAGTTGTAAGGAAAAAGATAAAGAAGGTGATTTTGTGTTTCTTCTTCCTGGCCACATAGAAGACACCTGGAAGGACCAATGAATCCTCTTTTCTGGAGATTTTCCTAGGTGAGGATGCTATTGTGTGCCACTAACTAGAGAAAGGTGTTGATTTTCAACCAAGTTTTCATATCCCAAATTTTTCCCCAAACAAGCTCTCGAGGTATGGTTTTGTGCCCCACTTTTTTGTAGTAAGATTTTGATATGTTGAAGGCTCCTATAATGGATTTGCCCCATCTGAGTATGTCCTTGCCTTGTTAACTGGGAATTCTTTTTGCAACTAGCTATTCTAGCAAGGGATAGAAGTTAATCTATAGTGGGATGTGGAAGTGCTCATGTGAGGTTTTCCATGTGTGCTAGGTGTCCCCTAAATCGAAAGGCCTCCAAAAATCTATTACTTTTTGAAGGCCAACAATAGTTGTAAAGGGGGTGAGGTTTTTGAGAGTCATAATAGTGTTTAGGTGTGGAATTTGTTGCCAAGAGTCGCTCCAAAAGTTAGCTGAGGTGCCACTTTGTAGCTCCCAGAACGAGTGGTTGATGATTAGTCTTTGATTGTTCCTGGTTGCATTCTAGATCAAAGACCCCTTGATTTGTCCAGTCCATCTTATGAGATCTATTTTTGGCCAATTGGGAGTGTATTTATTCCTCCATAAGTTCACCCATAAGTCTCATGGTCGCTTCATCCATATCCATTAGATTTTAGCACTCTGAACCATGTTTAGTATGGTTGGGTCCTGTAGTCCTAGTCCTGCATTCTTTTTCGGGGTCCAAACCTTTTTCCAGCTAACCAGGGACATTTTACGTCCCTCCTTAAGACCCTACCACAAAAATATTCTTTGAAGCATTCTTAGAGTGTTAATAATGAAAGTTGGAGCTGATAGGGTAGAGAAAATGTAAACAAGTAGAGATTATAGGACAAACTTGAGAAGGATTAGGAGACCAGGCAAATTGAGGGAGTGAAAGGTCCAAAGAGAGAGTATTTTGTTGAATTTGGAAAGTAAAGAGTCCCAGGAAGAGTTTCTCAGTAAGTTATCGATGAAGGGGATTCTTAGGTAGACAGAGGGAAGGATGCTTCGAGTAAAACCTAAGAGGTGCATGAGGTGACATTGGATTTCCAAAGGAGTGTTAAAGAAGAACACTTGAGATTTTTGTAGATTCACCTCCATTCCCAAAGCTTCACAGAATAGTTCTACGATGTCTTTGAAGCACATGGATTCTCTACCTATGGACAAGCCCATAAGAAGTGTGTCATATACAAATTGACTATGAGATAAGGGTGTAGAAATTCCATGGGGTGTGAGGCCTCTGAGAGAGTGGTCCTTGATGGATGCCTTGAGGGTATGACTTAGGCCTTCTACCATTAGGATAAAGAGGAAAGGTGAGAGCGGGTCTCCTGTCTTATGCCTCATGAGGGAGAGAAGTGTGTGGAGGGGATGCCATTAATAAGAATGGAGAACAAAGTTAAGGAGGTCATATTGAATACCCAAGAGACCCAATATGGGTCAAATACAATGGCTAGGAGCGAAGATCTTAAGTAATTCCAACTCAATTTATCAAAATCTTTAGAAAGATCTAGCTTTAGGAGCATACCTAGAGTTTTTGTAGAGTGTAGAGAGTGGATAACCTCATGAGTCAGGATCACACTATCCATAATTTGTCTGCCCTTAACATAGCCTAATTTTTCTGGGGAGATAAGGAAAGGAAGAATGGGTTTGAGTCAGGTGGCAATAATCTTAGTGAGGATCTTGTAAATGACATTGTAGAGGGCTATAGGCCTGAATTGCGATGGGCACATGAAATTGTTTTCCTTATGTATGAGGGTTAGGAAGGTTGCATTAAGTGCTTGGAGGACCTTTCTATATTTTCTAGAGTCCTCTATAATTTCCCAAACCTCTTCCTAGATGAAGCTCCAAAAATACTAAAAAAATTCTAACGTGAAGCCGTCAGGTCCAAGAGCTTTGATTAGTTGGGTATCCTTGAGTGATTTATCGACCTCCTCTTGATTTATTGGTCTCATGAGGGATTCATTTTTCTCTTTGGTGACCTCCTTGGGAATGTTTCTGATGATGGACACTATGGCCTGTGAGTGAACCATTGGCGGTTCTATGAGAAGAGTTTTGTATTAAGTAAGCAATTCCTTTTCCATATCCATATGTTGTTGAATTTATGTTCCTTGCGCTGAGACTAAATGGGTAATGCAATTGGTTTGGTGCCTCTGGATAATATATCTGTGGAAGTTTTTTTTATTTTTTCCCCTTATTTCAACCATTCTATTCGAGATTTTTTTTTCCAGAGTACTTCTTCCTACTCTCTTATGTCTACAAGCTGGTTATTTAAAAGTATTTCCTGTGTTTTAAGGTCTTCTGTTAGGCCCTGTGAGTGGATCTACTTTTGAAGTGTTTGCATGTGTTGTTTGATATTTTCTTGTACTTGGAAGATATTGCCAAAGGTAGACTTATTCTAGGTTTTTAGGTGTTGCTTGAGGTTTTTGAGCCTTTGTTGGAACCAATACATTGGGGTTCCTGTTTGAATGGCCGCTTCCTCCCACCATGTATTTATATTTGTTTGGAAATATGAGTGTTCCACCAGAATTTTTCAAATCTGTATAGTTTCCTTCTTGGAGTACAAGTGATATTGAGGGTTATTAGTATTGGCCAATGATCCGAGCCTGGGGTATCTATGATTGTTGCGTTCCATGCTAGGCCATCCATCATGATAGCTTCTGATATTAAGAATTGATCAAGTCTGCTGGAGATATGTTGTGCCCCCAATCATCTATTTGACCATGTGAACATCCCATTGTCTGTTCTGACATCAATGAGTTTTAATTTCCCAATGGTGTCATTGAACTTCATGTTGTTGTTTTCTAGAGAGCGATGACCTCCCTTTTTTTCCTCTAGCCTAGTGCTCATGTTGAAGTCTCCCCTGAGGATCCAGTGCTGGGGGCCCAAATGATCTGCGATCCATTCCATGTGCTATAGAAAGGATTCCTTATCCCATGGTTTGGGGGAGAAATAAATATATTTGATGTGGCCTTGTTTGTTTGAATTGATAAGGTAAAAGGACGCAGTAATGGTCCATTTGGAGGTGAAAACGTTTTCAAGTAAGACTGTGGTGGCGTTCTAGAGTATTGAAAAATGTCCAGATGCCCCTCTGGCATCTACTTCCACATCCTAAGCTTGCTTCCATCATCATTGCAAAGTTTTTTTCACCTTTATTCTTACGCATTTTGTTTCCTATAGGAGGAGAATGTCTGGCTGGTCCTTTTTTGTTCTTTCTATGAGAAGAGTTTGTTTTCTCTTTGCGTTGAGACCCCTTATGTTCCAGGATAGTATCTTCATGATGATGATTAGGGTGGGAGGGGGAGAAAGCTCTCCGAGATCAAACAAATTTGGCCAGAATTAACCAGAGAGTTGCCTACGTCCTAAATAAGATGATGTTTTGCTTTTATGTCTCTCTTATTCTCTTATTTTGTAGGCTTGCGTTGATCCTTAGAGGTATCCTTTTGTATTCTCAGAGTTGTGTTGGCTCTTTCTGAGCCTCCTGCTAAAGAGTTGTTAAAGACCTTGTGTACCTTGTGCAACTGGACCTGCGGGATAGTGTATAGTTGTTGTTTCTGATATGCTAGATCCAGATGGGCCATGTCAATGCCTACTGGTTCCTGATACCTTAAGTACCTGTCTGTATCCCCTATTTCTAGGCTGAGCGTATTTGGAAGAACTGACATCGGGTTTGAAGGTTGGGATGAGGAAGGGGCCGGTGGATCAGGTAGAGCAGCGTTTGATCAGCAACATGAGTTGTCAAAGGGTTGTTATACGGGGAGGGAGTATCCGAAGTAGATTGAAGGGCATCAAAGGAGTTCTTCGTGGGGGGTACAAGGGGTTCTTGGTGGGGCTTCCTCTTATATTGATGCTTTCTACGGCCCGTGACTTGGGTGAATCCCTCCTTGTTCTTGTCAGAATCTTCCTGAGCTGGCTTGGGTGGGTTATTTAGGGGGAATTCGCAAAAAAAGATGTCTATGCTCATGATATTTGTGACAACAAAAGGGGATATGCTCGTAATATAGGGTTTGTGACCATTCATCATCTTGATAGTCTAGGATAATGGTTCCAGGAAATGGTTTTCATATGTTTAAATAGACACAAATAGAGGCATAAGCGGTGTACCTTATTTTCTTGGTTGCTTCTGAGGATTTGACATAGCTTCCAATGGTGTTTACTATGCTTTCAAGGATTTCCTCCAACCAAAATTCCTGTGGGAGCGAGTACAATCATAGTCAAACCAGTGCATGGGTGAAATCTTCCTTTTCTGGGCTAAATCTTTCCAACCAGAATCTGAGGAAGAGGCCTGCTGAGTTGTATAAGTATGTCCCCCCTTCAAAGATTCCATTTCTATCCTCCAGGTTATGCAGAATGATTTTAAAGAAGACTTTTTATCCTAGTTGGAGATCATAGTATCCTTTGGGTTTCCACCAATGTTGTATCCATTTGACCAGGTCTTTTTTAGAAGGCCATAACCCCAGGAATTTTCCGATTAGGGAAAAGTCTCTCATGTATTGTCTTTGATCTTCGATTCTTGGAGAGATAATGGTGTACTTTGGAGCAGTCATATCTTGTGGAATGCATTTTCCAGGTTCCCAGGTGCATTTGGATTTTGGCTAACTGGTCTCTGGATCAATGTCCATCGATTTTTTCTTTGGCATATTGTCTTCCCAAATTATTTTCTTCATATCCTCTAGAAGTTCAAAGGTTGGGCGCTTGAAGTGAGAGTATCCATGTTCTTTTCCTTTAACAGAGCTGTAGGAGGGGGCATGGGGTGCCCCTCCCATGGACGTGACACGAGAAGGAAGGTGGTGGAATCAGGTTCAGGTCACAGAAGAGAACCCTAGCACACGTTTCATATGGTCATAAAGGTACAATGTTGATAGGATGTGAAGCGTTGTCGAAGAAGAGAGTGGTGGTTTAATATAGTCATTGTATGGAACCAATGTTTGATAAATTCATGATGTTCCTGGTTCACTTACTCATTTATATCACTCTACATTTCTCCCTATATCATGCCATGAAAATCATGTTCTTTCAAATAACAGGTCTTGTTAGTGCATAAAGGATCTTCAGAAAGGCATATTAGAAACTCCTAGATCTTAATTTCTAATGGTGTCTCTCCATCGGATGTGGTCCATGATTATTTAGTCTCCTCTATAGGTTGGAAAGGGTGATTACAGAAGGCTTTTATATCTTCACATGGATATGGCACATGGAACTTTGGTTCTTCTATGTCTTTTGGAGAAGCAAATAAGTTCTTGACTGATGTCAAGATTTTCTCTTCCTGAGAGGTAGAGATCCCAATTACTGCTAGGATTTGAGAGAGTTCCTCCAAAATCTTGATCATATTTGAATCCTTCTTGCTAGTTGGGGGGTCCTGTCTCACACATGGATTATGATGCAGACCCCCCTCTCTCCTCGAGCCTGTGTGACCTCCCGATCAAGGATCTTTAATTCACTGAGTCGAATTAGCTCTTCAGGCCTCTGCTAGACCCAAAATTTGATTAACACAGGCTCTCTTTGGGTACCAATGTGGGCTTGATTCCCCCACACACTCTCTCTCTTTCACTTCTGGTAACTCTGAGTGGTGAGTGCTAGATCCTTTTCTAGGCCCTTCTCCCTTATGTCCACGGATATACTATGCACTCCTTGCATGATATCGTAGAAGAGAAACAATTGAAACTTATCTAATCTTCATAGATTCATACATTCATCCATGTAATGCATTTATAACATAAGAAAAAGTAATAACAGAGAACACAATTATAAAAAAATCCTACCATTCCTTCAGATAGACATAATAAAAACAATACCAAACATTTTGGATCAATGCTTCTTTGTCATATTCATTCAAATGATATGTACATGGGCTCATAGAACTACAAATATTTTTAGCGGCCTCGACAATAACAACTTCAATAACTTTCAACATCCTCCCTTGGGCATACAATACATATATTTATACAAAAAGGGATCATAGAGATTTTTTACTCCGATTACCTTAGTGTTATACTATCAAAGTAAAATATTTCAACCACTAAGTCTTCATTACAATAAATTATGGGTGCAGACAAATAAGAGAGAATGCTTCAAATATGTACTACTATTATTTACATTAAATAAAATACAATATTCATTGATCCCATGCGATGGTTTAACCTATTATCATTTAAGAACTTTAATTACAATCCTTTCGAGATATTTATATGATACGCCATCTTTAAAATTTAAAATCACTTCAAAATGCATGCTAGGGTGCTGAGTTGTCCTCCACTTGCATGTTGATGACGAGGCTCTTGCAACATACTCCTTTGGACAAATATTCATGGACTCCTTTCCATGAGCTCCTGGAATGACTTTCCATGCTTTTGAATATTTGTTTCATTTACCCAATTTTCATGTTCTATTGGGTGTCCTTTCCACTTTACCAAATACTCAAAATAAGTCTTCCTCCTGGTATTCTTACCAATCCTCTGATCTATGAGCTCCTCCATCTGCATATTTTCTGCTATAGGCATCTTTTTCTCCCATTGAATCTCTTTTTGACCCTTTGATCCTTTTTTGTCATCGTCCCTGTAAGGGTATAGGTCTGAAATGTTGAATATGGGTGATATACCCACATCCTCTGGAAACTCTATCTCATAATAATTTGCATCAAATTTCCTTAGGATCTTGCACTATCCTATCTTTTTCTATTTAAATTTGTTATATGTTCCCCTTGGGAACCTTTCTTTCCTGATATGTGCCAAAACTTGATATCCCACTTCGAATTAAAGTTCTCTCCTATGCTAATCAACTATGCATTTATATTCTCTGCTATTTTTCTGCAACTTCTCTTTGATTTGATTATGAAGCTTCTGCATTTCTGTAGCGAAGTATTCTGCTCCAGTTCTTCTGAATTCACTCTACTCCAGATATTTCAAATCTGATCCTCCTCTTGGATTCATTCCATATACTATCTGGAATGGACTCTTTTATGTACTCTTGTTTGGTGAGTCATTGTATGCAAACTCTTCTTGTGACAGAATCTGATCCCACTGGCTATGATGTTCAATGACCATACTCATCAACAAATTTCCTAAACTCCAATTACCACTTTGGTTTTTCCATTTGTTTGAGGGTGATATTATGAACTGAAGAACAGTTCCATCCCCAATTTCTTCCACAATGTCCTCCAAAAATTACCAACAAATTTTTTGTCTCTATTAGAGACAATACTCTTGGGAAACCCATGAAGTCTCACAACTTCCTTGAAAAATAGATTTGCAATGTGTGTTGCATATTATTTTTTTGGCATGGGATAAAGTGTGCCATCTATGAGAATCTATCAACTACAACGAATATAGAATCACTTCCCCCTTTTTTTTTTTTGGAAATACCAACACGAAATCCATGCTTATTGCATCCCAAGGCCTATCTAGAATAGGAAATGGTTGATATAACCCAATGTTATATCACTTTCCTTTTGCATACTGGAAAATGTTACACTTTTTTACATTTTTCTTCACTTCTTCCCTCATACTTGGCCAATAATATGAGCTATTCAATTGTGAAAATGTCTTATCATGGCCAAAATGTCTTGCTAGACCTCCACTATGTTTTTCCTTGAGAAGATTATCTTTCATCGAGCACTTTGGTAGGTGTTGAGCTCTAGATCTACCTAAGTAAATTAGAGTGCATTTATTATCAATCCGGTGTTTGTAAGACTTAGAGGCATGTCCAAAGTATATGGATTTTAGAGATAGTTTTTATCTTTTATGGAGATAACCCAAAAACTTAATCTAAGGCTGAATGTGAAAGAGATGCTAAGCTCCTATTCAGAAGTCATCTTCATAGCTCTCATGACAGTGATCAGCACTTGTTTTTCAAAATGGTAAAAACAGTAAGAATAAAACCTATTCTAAGGCTGAATGTGAGAGAGAAACTAAGCTTCTATTCAGAAGTCATCTTCATAGTCCTCATAACAGTGATCAACACTTGTTTTTCTGAAGAGTGAAAACAGTAAGCATTCAAGAGAAAGTTAAGACCTATCAAATGTAGGAAGAACAAAACTCTTATTCAAGAGATGCCTTCATTGTTCTTCTTTCATTCATGCATTAACATCAAATCAAATCAAAGTACTGAAAGCATAAAATCACTCAAAAGCATTCAAAACTATCTTAATGATTGAAGTCTAACTGCTCATTGAGTTCTCATTCAAGAATCCATTCACAATGATGAGTAAGTCTTGAAAACATTAAGCATGTGATTGATCTATGAAATTCATTTACCTAAATCAAGATAAAACTCATCTACAACAAACAAGATCTAAAACATCTACTTGAAAAATAACACAAGGAAAGAGTGTACTAGTTGGCAATGGGGGCCCTCCACTGCTTCCTTGGTACACTTGATTAACTTAAGCTATGAAAGGAATCCAACAACATTCAAATCACCATGAGCATTCAAATGAACAAAAACATAGATCTGATCTTCAAGAGTGCAAAATCTCAAGTTTCTTCATTCATCCAAAAGTGTCTTACTAGCT
Source organism: Picea engelmannii (assembly GCA_009831015.1). Classification (NCBI taxonomy): domain Eukaryota; kingdom Viridiplantae; phylum Streptophyta; class Pinopsida; order Pinales; family Pinaceae; genus Picea; species Picea engelmannii. The sequence continues at coordinate 572,099 of ML781298.1, forward strand.
CAAACTTAAGAGTATTTATACAAAAGTTTTAAAACCATA
>ML781298.1:572237-585433 GCA_009831015.1 Picea engelmannii
TAAGTAGATCCACAATATCCTAAGAGGGTCGAATGCCTCTTCTAGATCCTCAAAATATGGTCAAAATCCCACGAAATCAAAAACTGTCCTAGATTTAATGTTGAAACAAGGTAATTTCTGCTGAACTGGCCCTGTTTGACCAGTGTTGACCGGGCATCTAGCAGTCTCAGATTTCAAATCTGATAGATTATTCACCATACTTGTACATCTGGGAACACAACCCAAGTGTTGGATTTTGCCCAGGTGTCCTGCAAGTATACAAACGACGGAGCTATTACGGGATTTGGTGAAATCCTGCAATTTCTGCTAAATTTCCAATTTTAATGCAAAAATTTAGAAAATTCAATTCTGAAGTTAAAGGATGACAAATATACCTTGGATAGGTTGTTTCATGGGAAATGTGGAATAAAATGAAGGAAAAATGGGCAAATAAAGAAGAAAGAGTATGGTTTATGGAAGCACAAAAATGGACTCAACAGTAGGCATAACTAACTACCTTTAAAAAAGAATCCATCTTGAATCAGATACTCTATCCAATGAATTTTGTCCCTAAGCACATGATTTGTACATTATTCATATTCCTCTTTAATATATGGATCATCATAATACATTTCCTTAAGGTGTTTTAACCCTAAGGTTTTCACTTGAAATTGCTACAGAATCAGACATATCCTGCTCAATGCATCAACAACTTTGTTAGCATTACCAGAAATATGTTTAATGACAAGAGTGAAATTTTGCATAAACTCTATCCATTTGGCATGTATTTGATTTAACTTCTCCTATCTAGTTATGAATTGTAAATCCTTATTATCGTTCTACAAAACAAATTATTTTGGAACAAGGTAGTGCCTCCATTTCTTTAAGGCTTGAATTAATGCATAAAATTCTTTATCATATGTGGAGTACTTCCTCTTGGTGTCATTCAACTTCTCATTGAAATATGCAACATCCCTATTTTCTTGTCTCAAGACTGCTCCAATTGCTACTCCACTAGCATCACATTGTACTTGAAACGTCTTCCCAAAATCTGGCAAGACCAAAATCAGTGGTTCAGTTGTGTTCTCCTTTAATATCCTGAAAAATTTTCTTAGCTTCTTCTATCCACTTAAAATACTTGTGTCTCTTCTTCACCATATCTAATATTGGTTTACAAATACCACTAAAATTTCTAATGAACTTCCGATAGAAACTTGATAATCCATGGAAGCTTCTCACCTCAAATATGCTCCTTGGCGATGGCCATTCTCTGATTGATCTCACCTTCTTTGAATCCATCTTCAATTCATTTGAAGAGTGTTGGACCTTGGCCATGTATTAAGTAAGAAAGCGATGACTAAAAAAGAAGAAAGGCAAAGTATGAAGTGTGTAAAAGGAACACAAACCGAGGAAGGGTTGAAATTGTTAAATAAGCATAAAAGAAGGAACAAAGTAAAGGAAAGCAAGTCATTGAAAGAGAATATCAATGAAGACAAAGAAACAAAGAAGATAGATCATGGAAAAGTTAGGAAGTGGAATAAGACACTAATGGGTTCTTTGGAGAACCTCACAGAGAAGAAGGAAGAGCAGGTCAGTGAAGTCCTTAAAATGCAGGTTATGTGGACCTACGATTTTGTCACATAGGGTTTCGAACCTAGGGTTTTGGTACCTAGGTTTTTTATGCCTGGGCTTCGGTCTAGAGTTTTCTAAGAGTCAAGAAATGTATAAATAGAGGTCTAGAAGAGTTTAGAAAGAGGTGATAGTGAGGTTGAGATGTAAAAGTGTTATGTCTTAGAGCATTCTTTTATTTTGGGTCTTCAGTTGGGTGCAAATATCAACTCTGCAGTTGGGTGCACAGGGTTAGGAGATAAAGGGGAGAGAGAGAAGGATCTGCAACTAAGTGCGCAGATAGAAATGTATATTTTCATCTATTTTATCAATAAACACAGTTCCATGGACGTAGCCCTAGGGAGAGGGTGAACCACATAAATCTTGTTGATCCATGTGGTTGATGCTTTGTTATTTACTATCTGCTATATTGTTATTGCACTGTTATTTTTCCTGTTAAAGATAAGGAAATATAACTAACTTTACATAGTTAAGAATAATACTGTTAGGAATCTCTAGATTATTCTACGTTGTTGTTTAGGAATCATATTGAATTTCCTCTTGTTGTATACACATGTGTCCTGCAACCCCCCTATTGCTACTTTGGGTGAGACTTCATTTGCTTCACAGGTGTTTCTGAAAGAGCTCATAGTTAGGGTTTGTTGGTGTCTTGTTAGAGTTGAACCCTGGGTCTGCCCCTGTGCCAAAATATGGTTTCGTTGCTGGGACCAAGATATTCTTGAGGGAATGTTAAGGTGGTTTCCATCAAAGACAAAGATTCAAAAGTAAATAGAATAACAAGAAAGGGACTTCATTGTATCTTAGAAAAAGAACCCTAGCATTAGTATAGAAGACTGGTTGGGAAGGTACATCTTTACTGATGTGCATGATATTTTCTTTGCAGGAGTTCATAAGGAGTTGTATGAGTGGTTAGCCGGACTAGAAGACACTCGGTTTGAAATTAGATCTAGAGAACCTATTGTTTGGACATTGGCGCTAATTAAGAAAGTCAATAAAGTTTATAATGTTGTATCAAGGGCAATAGATCTATGGTTTGACAACACTATTGGAGGGTACATTACTGAGTTTTCTATCAACATAGTAGAATATTAAAAATTTTATACAATTTTTGAAACTGAAGATTAAGATGCTATTGCATGAGAAGAATATATTGAATATACATTAATCAGTTGTATTTTAAAGTTAATGTTCAAGAATTTAGACAATGACAGTGACACAGAAGCTAGAAACACACGCAGTGGGAGATCATTCATAAAGGTTCCTCTTATGGACCCGTTTAAGAAGTGTTACGGGCCATTGGCATAAGACAAATATTTATACAATGGAGAAGAAGAAGGGCGATTAGAAAAAGAGTATTCATAGTTCGCAAGGGAAGAGGAAGTAGACATTGAGGAACTTTGCCGAGAAGAACTAGAAACTTTAGGGAATATGCTCAATCAGAGCACTCAAAGTACTATTACAAGAAGTAACCAGAGTAATCAGAGCACTCAAAGTATTGTTACAAGAAGTTTAGTACATACTCAATCAAGAAACCAAGGAAAATCAATGGTATATGAAATGGGGTTACCCATTTTCAGAGGAGATGGATCTAAGGATCCTGACCCGCACTGGTTCTTATGTGAAGCTGTATGGGGCATTAAGCAAGTCACTGATGAAGCTGTTAAGAGAGCTCAGTTTATTACTACCCTAAGGGATTGTGCATTGAGCTGGTATATGAAGTTTTTTATAGGATCTGTACATCCTAAACTGATGAATGACATTAAGACTGCGTTGAGTGTAGAGTTCAAGGAGCTTGATTTGAAGTTGCAGTGAATTACATATTTTAAGGAAATCAAGCAGAAGGTGACTAAACCTATTTGGGAATTTGATCAGAGGTTTAATACCTTGACATGCCATTTAATTTTTTAGATTCCCGACGAACAAAATAAGTAATGGTTCATCGCTGCCCTCCTACCACACATTAGAGTTCCTTTGATGCAATAGAAGGTCACTTCATGGGATGAAGAATTAGAGATTTTCATGAAACTAGAAGAAACCCCTGTAGGAGAATCCATTCCAGGTATGAGTCATATTTTGAATCAATTAACTAGTTTATCTTTATAGGTTGAGGACATGAAAAAAGATAAAGGAAAGGGTAAAAGAGAAGACATTTGGTGTATCAAATGTAAAGTAGAGGGCCATGACAAAGATCATTGTCATTTATTTAATGAATAGTTGGCCTCTAGATATCCTAACCCTTTGAAGCAAGCTACTTTACCATGGTGCGATGTATGTAGAACTAGACATCACCCTAGTGAATGTTATTATATGTGGAAATATTTCCATACACCCACCAATACTTATTGTATATTCTGCAAATATGTGGGGCACGATGAGAAGGACTGTAGGGATTATGTCCTCATGCATAAAAGGTCAAGGGATTCATATATAATTCAAGGAGAATTACAACAAGAAGGGAATGCTGATCAATTAAATTCACCAGGAAGAGGAAAATTCAATCATTATGGTGGGTTCAGAGGAAGAGTATGAGGAGGAGGCATGGGTCGAGGTCGAGGTCAGATTGTTTTCTATAATTGCACCCAACCAGGTCATTTGGAAAGGGATTATCATAACCCTTGCACTACTTGCAGCTACTATAATTCGTTTTATCATCTCATTGAAGACTATCCAATATTGTTAGCCAAACTTTAAGAAAGACAAGGTGGAAACCAACAAGTCCAAGTAATATTAGCTGAACCTCACGATGAGGAACCCAGAGTTTCTATCATTACTAGAGGAGGCACTGTCATAAGAGAATACATGGAGACTCCAGGAAAGACTACATATGGATCAGGGATCATAAGATCTTCAGAGAGGGCGCCATTCTTTGATCCCAGGAAATAAAAGCATACATTTGAAGAAGAAAGAAGAGAATTTGTAGGTGAACAAGATTCTTCATCTACGGCACAACCAGAAGTAAGGGAATGTGAAATTCCTCCATCATTTGATCATGCTATCCTACCTAGACAGGGAAAAGAGGTAAGCAAGCTTCTAGACTTCTTCTATACTTGTATTAATTTGATTAAAGATGAAAGAGTTGTGCAGGACCTACAACACCTGATAATATAATACAAAATTAGAAGAGTGGATCCTCTACTAAGTAGAGCTGTGAATCGAGTATCTAGAAAAAGGAGAACAAGGAAGGAACTACACCTTAGTGCTCATATTGACTACGCCATAGACTATGTGGTCCTTGACCTGGGATCAGAGGTAAATGTTATGACGAAGAAGACTTGGGCATTGATGGGAAAACCTAAATTAATTTACTCTCCTATTAGGCTCAGGATGGCTAATCAGCAGGCGGTGAGCCCCTTTGGAAGACTAGAGCATGTCCTTATGGACATCGATGGAGTGAGGAAATTTGCAGACTTTGAAGAGATCGAGATTCTTGCTAATAACTGCCCCTATCCTGCATTTTTGGGTATTTATTGGGCTTTCAAAATTTTCATTGTTGTTTACCTGAAAAAGAGAAGGATGACATTTGAAGGTGATTGCCTTAGGGTCATTGCACCTCTTGACCATGATGAAGGTCGCAAATACACAAAAACTATAAGAGAATAAGACTGCGCCTATGAGCTAGATAACATCTATAAAATGACAACAAGAGAATAGGATTATATTAACCCTACAACAGATGGAAATATAAGTTGGCAAAGTGAAAGTGCATGTTCGTCAGATTCAAAAGAAGCATTGGAAAATTGACAGAACAGAATGTATGAAGTCTTTATGCGTAGGTGTGCCAGGTTGACTAAAGAAGTTCGTTGGATTGGCACAAAAGTAAGTAATACTCCTACATTTGATGGCTTGAATAATTCAGAGACATTTCTACTTGAATTTGAAGGAATTGTACCAATACAAAAGAGGTTGTTGGCACTAAACGAATCTTTGAAAAAAACACCAACTAGATGGTGGGAAACACACAAGAATAACATCGCAGAGTGGGTACAATGTCACACCTTGTTGACAATGTGATTTTCATACCAAGATGAAGGTTGTGAAGTTTGATACACATGTCATAGTTTTCCTAAGAAACATGCACAAAGTTGTGAGGAAGCATGGAGAAAAATTCCTAAAGAAAAATGGGTACATAAGTTCACTAACACCTTAGATACTATGCCTATCAACTGGTATCTTCAAGAAGAACTGTGCTTAGTAACTACAAACTGGTATGGTATGACCTAGAACTTTATAGCTACATTTCTATTTGAAATTCAGTACCCCACAATAGATCAGGCTTTAAAAATTGTAAGACATAAGGTCTTTGAGGAATCACCTAACACCCCCTTGAACAAGAAGAAGATGAATAGACTACACCTCTTCAACGGTTACAGGATTGTTATAATATTGATGATGATGAGGATGATGACCCTAGGAATGTAAACATTTCAGAAACTAAAGGACAAAGAGATATAGAAGGGTCATGGATTGAATTACCTTTTGTTGGGAATCCTATTAAAATTAAGAAGGTTAATATTGGAACAGAGTAGGCACCTAAGCTGGAAAATGCTGGAGACTATTGGGATGATGCTACTATTAGTAAGATTACATAACTATTGCATGAGTATCAAGATTTGTTTCCAACTAAGTTCACAGACATGAAGGGCATTATAGGGCCCATGGGAGAAATGAAGATTCTTTGAAGGCATATGTAAGGCCTGGCAAGCAGAGGCCTTATAGAATGAATCCCAATTACAAGCAGAAAGTTAAGATTGAATTAGATAGAATGTTGGAAGCATGAATCATAGAACCAATTGAAGAATATGAATGGATCATCCCTATGGTGGTCCAAGATAAGAAGTCAAGAGAAATCAAAATATGTGTAGATATAAGGAAATTGAATGATGCATGCTTACATGATCCATTTCCTACACCTTTTACTGATGGAGCTCTAGATAATGTAGGAGGACAAGAATTTTATTCATTCACAGATGGATTTTCAGGCTATCACCAGATCAAAATTGCTAAGGAGGACAGACATAAGACTACATCTGAAAAAAAATGGGGTTCTTTTAAGTACACTATAATGCGTTTTGGTTTGAAGAATGCACCAACCATATTTTCCAGGGTGGTGGTCAAAGCATTTAAGAAACTTTTACATAATTTTTTGGAAGCATACTTTGATGACTGGACCATTTTTAGTCTACTAAAAAATCATATTTAATGTTTGAGATTAATGTTAGATAATTGCAGGCAATGTCAGATTTCCTTGAACTTGAAGAAGTGTATTTTCTTTTCACCTTTTGGAGTGTTATTAAGAAACATTGTGTGTAAACAGGGGTTGTTGGTATATCCTTCCAATATTGTTATCATTGTTGATCCACCTCCTCCTACTTCGGTTAGACAACTGCGCACTGCATTGGGAAAAAATGGATATTATAGAAATTTTATTAAGGGTTACACACAGATAAAAACACCTATGGAGAAGGTATTAAAGAAGGATAGTAAGTTTCAATGGAAATATGAATGTCAGTAGAGCCTCGACACACTAAAGAAGAAAATGGTCACTGCACCTATTTTGGTTTTCCCAGATTGGAGTAAGGAATTCCATGTTCATGTTGATGTTTCATCCATTGCATTAGGAGCAGTTATAACAGAGCGAGGTGCAATATATATTGACCACCCTATAGCCTTTGCTAGTAGGAAGATTTCTACATCTGAAATGAATCATACTACCACTGAAAGAGAAGGCTTGGCTATGGTATATGCATTGCATAAGTTTAGACACTACTTGTTGGGAGGACATTTTAAGATGTTTACTGATCATTCTGCATTGAAGTACTTAGTCAATAAGCCAATGTTAGGGGGAAGAATATGAAGATGGATATTATTGTACCAGGAGTATGACTTTGAGATCGTGGTCAATCTAGGAAGAATGAATAAGGGACCTGACCACTTATCCAGGTTAGACCATGGAGAGGAAAATTGTTGGCCATCGGAAAATTCATTGATCACTTCACCGAGATAGTCCAGTTCCTATCTACAAGAGCGGAACCTCGCAAATATACATTTATTCAGAATAAACAATTGGTAGTCTGTGATGCAGATTTTCAGCTTATAGTTGGACAGTTATATAAGATGGGACCAAATGAGATCTTAAGAAGATGTGTTATGGAGTTAGAAATACCATTGATCCTTGTAGAAGAACATGAATGCATCGTAGGAGGACATTATGCATGGAAAGCAACAATGCAGAAGGGTCTCAGAGCTGGCCTCTGGTGCCCCACTTTACATAAGGATGCTAAGGAATACTACAGAGCCTGCGATGTATGTCAAAGAATCGGGAAACCTTCTAGAAGGGATGAGATTCCTTTAACACCTCAGTTAAATTTATAGGCATTTGAGAAATGGTCTATTGACTTTGTGGGACCTATCAACCCACCAGGAAAGTGCACAGGAGTTTGATGCATTACCACTGCTACAGAGTATTTGACTAGATGGGCAAAAGCAAGACAAGTTAAGGACTGTAGTGCAACTACAACTATGTAGTTTATCTTTGATGATATCATAACCATATTTGGATGCCCAAATATCCTTATGAGTAATCAAGGAACACATTTCATTAACAAAACTATTGAAGCGTTGATTCAGGAGTTTGAAGTTCACCATCAGAAAATAATGCCATACCACCCATAGGCAAATGGTACAGTCGAAGATTTCAATAAAATTTTGGAGACAACACTAACTAAGATTTTCAGTGTTAACAGAGATGATTGGGATTCGAGAATTCTAGTAGTGTTATGGGATTTTTGAACTACTTGTAAAAAGTTAAGAACACAAACTCCCTTCAAGTTAGTTTATGGCTCGGAAGCAATGGTACCTATGGAATATTTGGTTCCTAGTTTAAGAATTGCAACATTTACAGGTATGGATGACACTATAACAACCACTTTTTCATGACTACGGGTGAAGCAGAAGTGCGATTTTTTTTTTTGTGTTTCAAAGGCAAGATGGTGATGAAAAAAACATATAACCACACAACTAATGACGAAAGAAAGAACACATTCTAGGCAACAGGTTACTAAGACTCCACGCACTGACACAAGAGAAACTGGGTGAGGTGTTCGTTGTGGAGCCTGATTATCTTTCTGATATAGAGGTCTTTGTTTTTTAGTCGTGTTTATACCCCATGAAGAGTTTAAAGCCCATAAGTATGTACACTCTTACATGCGGGGGAGTACACCCTCTGCGGGGTCCGAAGGGGCTATCCCCCGAGCTGGGGGGTTCGGGGGCAAGCGGACCCCCGAAGGAAAAATTGCCTTGTAAATGTATATTGTAATTTCATTGTAAATCTAGACCGTTCATTATAAGGTCACAGATCTAATAGTAGAAATTATTTTAGGGTTTTTTCCCTAGAAGGCAACCCTTTGTTATGAGGGAAATGTATTTGCAGCTATGCATTATGGTGAATATTGTATTTTGACAGAGGAGACTGGGAGAGAAAGAAGATGAAGTTATAGTGGGCTTGTTGTAGTTTGTATCTCTCCAATTGTTAGATAATAATAAAGGAAGGACCTGACAATTTCTCTGGTGGATGTAGCCCACACTGGGTGAACCACGTAAATCTGTATCTCTATTGTATTGTGTATCTTCTGTGTTTTGTTTCCGCATTTGTTTTATTTTATTTCTTTGCGGTCCTTTTTTTTTAACACGAGGCATATGTAGGACAATAAGGAGGAGAGACTACCCACCCGATGCAAACAAGACACGTCTACAAGCTAAGAGACAACATTCCCCCTCTCGACAAAACAACCTTGACGAATAAGACTAGAACCTCAAGGCGCGCGGACAAACACATGAAGGCGTTCCACCCATGCGCCAAAAGAAAACATACAACGCTCACACGGAAGGCACTGACTCCAACCAAGTTATCATTCGTCACTATCCAATAGGGAGTGCCATGGTCCCCTCATTAGGAATCATGTCATCCCCAAGTGATAGACGTGTCAATAACCTTGGCACAACACATCCTATCTGGACCAAGGACATCTAGACAAATTTGACGTGCTAGGATGAAATAATTGACAAAGAGACTATGCTTACACCCCCAAGCAATGGGTCGACAAGATGCATGATGACATTGCTCAAAAAGGTGCAATCTATTAATTGACTCAACGATAACCAAAAATACTTCAACGGTTTAAGCAATAAGTCCTTGCATGAAGGTAAACTATTATAACGTTACTATTGACATATAAGTTATCAAGCGAACTAATACAAGACTCAACCCAATCAACACACTTGTCGCAAGGCATAAGTCTATTAAAGTAAGGGAACTACTTAACCTTTAAAGGTGATCTTACACTGCTTCAATATCTATTCGACGATACGGTCAAAATTAACAAGCCTAAATTAATCAACAAATACCAATCTAAAATTAATAATTTACATTATCTAACAACATTGAGAGTGTCGTATAAATGTTGACTAATTTTAACGAGTCTAAATAAATCGAGAAATACAACCAATTTACCAATCAACATTAATAATATCAAGTAAACCATTGTTAAGATAAACTATTAACAATATCAGTTCATAACATGCTGTCTAACAATGCCCTTTGGTGGCTGCTGTATTAGATTAGCCTTATATACCTCTGTGTAGTCAATTCGCCAGGCTGGTCGTATGACATTCAAATTAATCGCCATGGAAAGCGAGTTAGTAAAGGCTAAAAACATAGTTCCTACAATAAAGTAATAGAGCTGACGATTAATGCTCATAACCCCCCAAAAAAACTGTAATCCAAAAGGTGGTTCTGTCAGTGCTGCCATACAATCGATTCCTATCAACTTTATTTTTATTATTTTTTATTTATTTCAGTTCACCTGGAAAACTAATAATAAAAAACAACGACCAGAATATAAAATTCGTAATTATGTTATTATTTTTTCGTTTTACAAGGGTGCATCTTTATATTATTATTTTTATTATTTTAGAGAGGCATCTGGACCTCCAGCCAATAGAGCTTCTCTGGATCTAAGTGTTCTTTAAAGACGCATCAGGACGCATCTCTATTTGTTCCATATTTTAACGACCTGTCAAATTTTACGGTCAACGGAAAACATGTATCTCAACAGGTCACACGAAAGCTGGCTAGTAAGATGCAGTCACAAAAATCGAAATCGCACTTAGGTTACAGGTGAAATCGTGGCTCAAGAAAGCTCAATCACTGGCAGTAAAAGAGGGTAACCAATTACAGTTTTTAGCAGGCAAAAACGCTAGGCATTGAAGGGTGACGCTTTGCAATCTCAAGATAAATTAGCTGTGTATTAAAGGTGTCTTCACCAGGCTAACTAGCTATCCAAAACGGTGTTGTTAAATCAGTTGTTGTCCAAGGAAAAAAAATAAAAACGCCTGATAAGTAGTTGTGTGCATAACATTCAATTCGTTGGGTTTATTACGGTCACAAAATTTCGCTGAGTTTAAATTCGTTGTGTTTATTTTAACATTCAATAATTTGTTGGGTTCATATCATTCAATAAATTCGCTGAATTTATAACGTTCCATAAATTCGCTGAGATTATTAGCTGAGTCTAAAACATTCAAAATAAATTAGCTGGGTTGATACGATTCAATGAACAATACGAGGTAATTTTAGTGGAAAAACACGTTGATAAAGCGCTTTAAATTCAATGATAAGACACACTGTATACAGTGATAAAGATTGTTTTATATTCAGTGATAAACACACGTAGACATATGCTGAAAAATGCTGGTCTACAGTCAATTTCGCAGAGATACTAAAAATCAATTACAACAATTCGCTAAGGTTATTTCTTAAAAAAAATTCCATATAAAGACCAGAGTATAAATTCGCCCACTAACTACATTAAGTTGCAGAGAACAGTTAATTGTTGGACAACAGAATTACAAGCGGAGAGCTAAATTATCCATCAATATAAAACACAGAGTTAAATGTATCCATCAATGCTCAATAATGCAGAGTTAAGTTGTTCATCAATGCATCCAATGCAGAGTTAAATTGTTCATCAATGCATAAAACATAGAGTAAATTTATCCATACATGCATAAAAATGCAAGGTTAAATTATTCATCAATGCACAAAAACACAGTGTAAATTTTATCCATCAATGCATAAAACGTACTCAAGAATGTAAAAATGCATAGAACAGTAAGAGAAATGCAAGGATCCATTGGGAAAGTCATTGAGACGATCACAGAGATTCTATCAGCCAAAGCATAGAGAAAATCCAAGGTGAAGCCCTTAAGGCGCGGACAACAAAAACAAGCGCAGAGATAAACCAACAAGGACGCCAGAAATCCATACACAAAGGTACTTTTGCTAGAAGGCACAAAACAACAATCAGTCAAGGACAAACAACAGAGGTGGGAAGATGACACGAACATCCTTTGCTCATCATCCATGCACATAAAATAAGGGCGTTGAGATCCATAGGTCTATTAACGCCAAAGCGACTACTGTAGGCGACTACTGTAGATCAGGCTCCTAGACGACTGCTTAGGAGAGGACTGATGAGCTAGGGACGAAGGAAAAAACAAACCACAATCATCACAATCAATCAACTATAGCACGATCAAGACATGCAAGGATCGAAGGCCATGGAAAATCAACATCGAGCTAAACGCTATGGGAAAATGTCAGTCATCAACTGGAATGCTAAGACAATCATTTTCCTTACCCAATTAAACATGCAGAAGCAAGAGCATAAATCATACTAACAATCTTCCATGCAGAAATAAAGGAAGCATATCATTGCCCAATCGCTCGCTCTGATGAGACTTCACTGATACCTCCCAACCAACGCTAGGGGTACTCTTCTTCCCCCTTAGTCCCCCAAGCCGCAAAGGGGCCACGTAGACTAAAATAGAGAATCAACTAGCTCCCATCTTGGCTTGCAAGGCCAAGCTACAACTCCTCACCGAGCTGGGTATCCCAACTCCGACAAGCTAAGTCAGTCAAGTATAGATTTATGCAGTGACCATTACTCAAAACATAAGATATATCTCTTCCTCCTCCTCCTCCCTCCTTTATATAGATTTTCTAAGTCATTTACTTTCCCAAAATCCCTTTTAATTTACTTGTTCATTAATTTAATTCATAATAATCCTCCTCATACATGTATCACCCATCCCCTTCACTCCTCCAAAAACTAAATTATTTAATTAATTAATTACTCTTATTTCCCTCACCCACCTAGAGTCATTCCTAGAATCGCTCCTAGGTGTCCCCAAATTCCCTTACCGATTTTAATGACTTTTCTCATTATTATTTTGCTAGTTCAGTTTAATTTAGAAGGTTCTTTGATGCTAGTTACCTTACTACATTAGACTTTCTGATTTTTCCTTGTATTTCCCCTTTCTTTTTTATGTTTCCTACTTTTCCCTAGTTTCTTAATTATTTTAGATTTCCCTCTTTCCCTTTTCATTTAAAACTCAAATGGCAGGTGTAGAAACTTACCCTTTTCCCCCCTTTTTCTTTTTAAGGAATAATTTTTTATTAGCATTATATAATAAAACAATTATTTCCCCTTTTTAAATTTTATCCCAAAAGTTTTTTTTTTTTTTTTTTT
>ML781298.1:585719-656214 GCA_009831015.1 Picea engelmannii
AAAGAATTACTCACCCCCCTTCTCAACTCATGATTAATGATGATTATTATTTTTATCTATTTATTTTTATCTTTATTTTTACAAACATAATGTTCTTTTACTGCAAGTTTCCCCTAGACCTAGATTTTAATTTTCGAGGCTGGGCAACACTTTATTAGGGAAATTGCTTTTAAAATGTTCTTATCATGTTATTCATCCTAAGGCCATCTAGGTTTATTCATTTATTAAATAACCATGCGACGTGCCCTTCAAGACACACTAGGTGTTCCAAGGGTTCCACTAGCCTCTTTTTGTTTCTTTTGTGATGTGCCCTTCAGGATGCACCACGTGCTCCAAGGGTGCCACTCATATCTTTTAATTTTTCTTGCATGACGTGCCCTTTAGGATGCACCACATGCTCCAAGGGTCTCACTCACCTCTTGATTGACTTGGTAGACATCAAAAACTCGTGGAGTCAATACTCCGCCAGGTGATCGTGTGGGAGACTAATGGCCTCTAAGGAATAAGGCCCCTGCCTTATTGTGCATCCCTTAGAATCATCGTGAGTGACTGTCATAGTCTACCCTCATGACATCTTGGGTCCTCTCGATCTAGGTAATCATTAACCTACAGTTCGAGCGACAGTGGGAGTGATAGTAAGCTATGGTAGGGATGTTTTCCACACCTCTCCCTCAACATATCTGGTAGTTGAGCATGACACCTCTACTCCACATGTGAGTCTGGTTGGCAAGCTATCGTCAGCCTACATCATCAATGAATCATGTGAGAAATATATCCATATGATGTCATCTAATAATATGCACTAATATCACATATAAAACAATCAAACCCCATTAGTTCACTCCCTGAGTTGATCTGGAGTCCAAGGGATTCCATCGATGCCTCTGCATCCTAGAGGTCCGAAATATTGCACACTCAGTAAAACTGAGTCAATAGAACCTGTCTATGTCAATGCAACAAAATAACATGACATCAACCCATAACGCTTCATAATCAAAATCAAATGTTTTAATAGCATAATAATCTGGATCACTTGCGAGCAAGTGTCCTCAAAGAATAAGTTCGCTCAATGCGCAAGAGAGAGATGTTAAAGACACGGATGATGTTCAAGATAGGCTCATGTAGTTGATAGAATTAGAAGAAGACATGTTCATTCTAGGATTTCATTAGAGGGTACAAAAAGAATGAGAAAAGGATTACCATGATAGACATATCAAGAAGAAAGCATTTAAACAAGGAGATTTGGTACTTTTATACGACCACAAGTTCATGAATCATCTGGGAAATTTTAGTACACATTGGCTTGGACCATTCGAGGTTGCCTATGTTACAGAAAGTGGACATACTCAATTGAAGACTCTTAATGGAGAATGGAATTATGGTTTAGTAAATGGGAGCCAGTTGAAGCTATATTGTGACAACCAACTACCTCGCAGCTCTTAGTAAAAGAAAAAAAAGAAGGGTCTAGGTAACAGGTGTAGCTGAAATTGGGTACCAGACACATAAAATATAGTCTGCACACAATAGGAAGGGACATAGTAGAAAGCATAGGTTACTCCACACAGTCTGTAATCAAAGTAATACAGAAGGCTCAATCCTATAGTGACTTGGGACGAGTCACATGTGAGTGTAGGGGGCATGTTGGCCCTTGGTCATGCATTAAGGAGGAAAGCGAAGATTAAGGAATAATAAAGAAAAATTATGAAATGCGTGAAAGGCACACAAAATGAGGAAGGGTTGAAGTGGTTAAATAAACATAAAAGAAGGAACAAAGTAAAGGAAAGCAAGTCGTTGAAAGAGAAGATCAACAAAGACAAAGAAACAAAGAAGATAGATCGTGGAAAAGTCAGCAAGTGAAAGAAGACACTAATGGGTGCTTTGGAGCACCTCCCAGAGAAGAAGGAAGAACAAGTCAACGAAGTCCATAAAATGCGTGTTATGTGGACCTAGGGTTTTTTCACATAGACTTTCGGACCTAGGGTTTTTACACCTGGGCTTCGGTCTAGAGTTTTCTAAGAGTCATGGAATGTATAAATAGAGGTCTAGAAGAGTTGAGAAAGAGGTGATAGTGAGGTTGATATGTAAAAGTGTTATGTCTTAGAGCATTCTTTTATTTTGGGTCTTCAGCTGGGTGCAGAGATCGACTCTGCAGTTGGCTGCACAGGGTTATGAGATAAAGAGGAGAGAGAGAAGGATCTGCAACTGAGTGCATAGATATAACTGTATGTTTTCATCTATTTTCTCAATAAACATAGTTTTGTGGGAGAGTGTGAACCACATAAATCTTGTTGTTCCATGTGGTTGATGTTTTTTTATTTACTATCTGTTATACTTTTATTGCACTATTATTTTTCCTGTTAAGATAAGGAAATATAACTAACTTTGTGGAGTTAAGAATAATACTATTAGGAATCTCTAGATTATATTTCGTTGTTGTTTAGTAATCATCTTGCATTTCCTATGGTTGTAGACACCTGTGTCCTGCAACCCCCCTATTGCTATTTCGGGTGAGACTTCATCTACTTCACAAGTGTCGCCGAAAGGGACAATAGTTAGGGTTTGTTGGTGTGTCGTTAGAGTTGAACCTTGGTTCTACTCCTATGCCAACAAAGAGATTACAAAACCCAAGTAAGTGAGTTATGTCTTCATAAAAGAGAATTTCTTCAGATTTATTAGTAGCTTCTCTCACTGCAATCTTCTCATTACTAATGTTAAGTGCCTCAAATGTTCTTCTTCAATTTTACTGAAGACTAATATATCGTTCATCAACCTTATTAAAGTAATTGGGGAATTTTTCAATCCAAATTGCATAACAAACCACTCATACAACCCTTCATTCGTTTTGAATGTTGTTTTCCACTCATCACCTTCTCTCATCCTTATCTTGTGATATCCACTTTTCAGGTCTATTTTTGAAAACTAATTTGCTCCACTCAAACAATCCATTAAGTTATCCATCCTGGGAAAAGGAAATATGCACTTGATGGTGATTTTGTTTATGGATCTTGAGTCTATACACATTATTCATGATCCATTCTTTTTCAGACTCAACACAGTTGGTATTGCGCATGGACTCAAGCTTTCTTTGACCAAACCTTGTCCATCAAATCTTGGACTTGTTTCTTTACCTGCTCATTCTCTTGAGGTGTTAATTTGTACGTCTCCTTTTTTGGTAGAATTGCTCCTGGTATGAGATAGATGTGATGGATGATACTCCTGATGGGTGGAAACGAGAGAGGTAACTCATCCACTACTATGTCAACAAAAAATTTTAACCACTCTTGAATCTCTTCAGGTAGATCATCCATAGAAGTACTTGTAAGGATGAATTTGGGCTTCCTCACCACAACAAATCGCATCTCTTGTTCCTTATTGAATTCACTTAGGAGTTCCTTCCCACTCATGAGAAGTATACTTGTGTTGACTTCTTCCTTCACTTTTTTATCCTCTATTGGTAGTAACATGTGTGTTCTACCATTTTTCTCCAGGGTATAAGTAATTTTTCTCCCATCATGAATGACATTTCTGTCAAACTTTCATGGTCTCCCCAATAAGACATGACATACATCCATGGGAATCAAATCAAAAAAAATATCACCTCTATATCCTCCTGGCTTAATTTCAACTTGGAATTGCTTATTTACCATTAACTGGTGTCCTTTCTACAACCATGAGACTCTATATGGATTTGGATGTGCAGTCATCTCTAGATCTAATTTCTCCACCATTTTTGTGGATACCAATTTATTAGTGCTCCCACTATTAATTATCACCTTGCATACCTTGTCTTTTTTCTTGCAAGAAGTTCTGAACAAATTGTTCCTCTACACTAGTTTTTCCACTTCTTGCTCGGGCTTCAAGAGAACCTTCTTCATCATCAAGGATCTCCCATATTTTGCACCTTCTGCCTCAACATTCAACCTCTGTGCTTCTAAAATGTGAGCTTCAACTCCTCCTTCTTTGTTTCTCTTGGGGATTTACCAAGACATGTTTCATGTTTTCCCACATCCATAACACTTCACCTCTCCTCCTCTGCCTCTTCCTCTTCCTTGAGGAAAATAATTCCTTCCATCATAATATCTCCCTTGAGAACTTCCTCCTCTTTCTGAGTGACCGTGTGGTTTTCCAGTCTCAACCTTGGGATTTTGTGCCTTGTCATGGACAATTCCCTTACCTCTGTTTAGAATTATCCCTTTGCTTCACTGGCTCTATTCCCTGGCCAATTTCTCCTCTGCCTTCGATGCAATCTGATAAGCATCCTCCACTATCCTCACTATTATCATGCTGATTTCATCCTAGATTTCATATCTTAGGCCGTTAATATACCTAGAAACCTTTCCATCATCTTTTTCTCTCTATCCAGCCATGATGTTCAACTTATAAATTCCTCTGTGTATTTTTTTACTATTAATCCTTTCTTTCTCAAGTTCTGCAAATTCCTGAACAAATTTGTCTGATAGTCTTTGGGTATGCATTTAGCCTTCATATCGGCTACCGTTCTATTCTAGCTCTTGATATTTTTCTTTACTTTACATCTTTTGTCAGCTTGTATTTCATCCCACCACAGTGTTGTGTGTCCCTTCAATCTTCTGACATCATGTTTTACTTTCTTCCCATCATCAAATTCTTCATAGTCAAAGTATTTGTCCATTTCTCTTATCCAATCCAACAATTCTTCCACATCTAAATTTCCTTCATACATTGGGATTTCTATTTTTTATTCGGCTCCCAATTTGAAAACACCTTTCAACAAGAATTCTTCTGCAACGTGTTCTCCAGCAGCTCCTTCAACTTCCACTTCTTCTCTCTCTGCATCACTAATGTCTCCAAAATCAGGTGCTCTTCTTTGTGCCATCTCCATAGAATCTAATATTGAGCGAAGTTATCTCATCTCCCTTTCCACAAATGGATTTTTTATAGGTCGCTATGCATGTCTTCTAGGCTGCATGGTGCTGACATTTATCCACACAAAGATTACAAAGAAAATTTTGGCTCTGATACCACTTGATGCAGACCCCCCTCTCTCCTCGAGGTTGCGCGACCTCCTAGTCAAGCATCTTCAATTCATTGAGCCGCATCAGCTCTTCGGACCTCTTCTAGACCCATAATTTGATTCACACATGCTCTCTTTTGGTACCAACACAGGCTTGATTCCCCCGCACAGGCTCTCTCTTGTGCTTCTGGTAAACCTGAGTGGAAAGCACTAGCTCCTCTACTATTCCCATATCTCTTATTTACATGTCTATAACCTCAGTCTCATCCCCTTTACAAGTTTAGGCTTCAACTGTTTCGAGTACAACTGGCTCTTAATCCTTCAAACTTCGGACTGACAAAATGACCTAGACAGAAATATATGACCCGTGATTCTCTGAAATCCAATGGTTGTGATTCACTTCAGGACTACAACTTTGGGAGTTTCAATATTTCCAACCACCTTTTTCCCTGAAGTAATTTATAACAAGTACTATGGATCAAGCGCCGCATGCTCACCTCGATCAATGGTTGAAATGTGTCCCTTGTTCCCACTTTGGATGACTTCCAGTCAACGCTTCTCTAATTTTCCTTCCCTCAAAGTGTCAATCCTATAGATTAAATCTCCACTCTCCATGTGTCCCTCTGTTTATCAATGCTCCTGTTGACTCTGACCTTCGAGACTTATGACCTTCAAGAATTTTTTCTTCAATTTCCCCCTCTTCTTTCTAGAGTACACACTTCCGATCCTATGATATGATGATGCATGTCATTCTCATATCAACAACCATGATTGAATCCAATAGTTAGGCTTCAGGAATTTTTGTTCCTCCACTCTCTCTTTCCTATGAAGCACTCTTCTTCCGAAGCACACATATCTCTGTGATGTGTCCTTCCTAGATCCAACTTTCCAAATTTCTCTTCGATTTTTGGGGACTTCCATGATGCCGCTCCTCGAAGACTTCAAAACCTATGAATACACGGAGTGTCAAAGGACTCTAAGACTATCCTCCATGCAACTTTCCCATATATCACAGTATGGAAAGATCATGATTCCTCTAAATGGATATTTCTCGTTGGTTGGGGAATTTTCAGTGGGTTCCCCGCTACTGAAGAATTTCTATCCGCTACCTCTTCTGAGATTTTCCTCCTCAAAACTTTAAGCTTATCACAATTTTTCTTTTTACACACTCCTTGCACCTCTCTAAATAAATTATGTTACACTTAGCCAAAATTCGACCCTGTGCACACCTTGGAACAAGTTTCTTTCAACTTAACCCCTTTATGGGTGACTGTGCACTCCTTGCAATAGTTCTTACATGACTCAATTGTTCCTCCTTAACAAAATTATGTTGAGTGTGTTTCTACATACTCACACCTTGTGTGGTCCTCTGCACTCCTTTGCAAATGAAGCTTCACATTATCTCTCTTGAACTTCTGAGTCAAAATAAACTGTGTCAACGCATGCCTTGCAGACACTATATACGTTGTTGGAGCCGCCTTTGTTTTTTAGCCCATTTTGAATTTCATACCTTAATGCTCAAAATCGAAAGATGGTTTTCATATTTTCGTTCATTTGTTCCAAAATCTCTGAAGTCTCATCAGGAGAGCGACGACTGTTATCATACTCTCAAGGCGAGTTCTACTTTTCATTCAAATGATTTTCCCTTTTTTACCTCGGTATTTCATATGTCGGATGTTATAGATCAAATAATTCACAAGTCCCGAAGAGCGAAACGGAGAAATCACTTTAAAGTTTTACCCAGGTCAGTAGTGAGAGAAATTTTTTTCTAAACTATGGTTAACCATCATCGGGGTTTCGCGTCTCGGCTTTTACTAACTCCAAAAGCCTTACTGTTGTAACCCCGATAGCTGAAACCATGAGATTCTTGTTTTAGTAACCCGCGTTAATGATAAAGGTAAAAATCTTAGCCGTAGTTAAGCTCTGTCAGGAATTTGCAACTCAACGTAGTTTCCTTTAAAAGCTACACTGTCAAAGCCTCGATTCGCGAAGTCGCGATAAAGATAGAAATGTAATTAATTAAACACTTAATCCGGTTTTATCCCCCATTTTAATTAAAACATATCATCGCGATCTCACGATTTCACAACTTGGCATATGAACTTATCGGAAGTTGTACCTTCGAAGCTTTGAGTCCTGAAGTTGTGATATAAATAATCACGTAATTAATTAAGCGCCTAATCATAATTACATTTTTTATTAACCAAATATAATCATCACAATCTCGGGTCTTAAAGGTTCAAAGGGTTAAAGTGAAAACTCCTGATGTAGCGAGTACCGAAAGATTAATTAACGTCGATAAAGCCTGATTAATTGAGCTAAGCCAGTATTTATCGTAATTTGATGCGTGCACAGTCTACGAGGCAGTCTTAATTTTTCCTTGTGCCAACTGACATTTCAAACTGCCAAAATTTATGGTATTAATTAGAAACAAGGCGAATCGACAAGTAAGGATTGTGTTTTTATTGCTAAATTTATATTTAAGCATGATTTGACCATTCTGTTCTTGAAAAGTACCGAGTTTTAAATGTTTTAATATATATAGAGCTGTTATATGTTATCGTGAATTCATTTCTATATTACGCAAATAAAACTTTTCTCAGCGAACTAATTTCTGTATGTATACATATTTTTATCGCAGAAGAGATAAAGCATGATCCCCCGCCATGGCCCCGTGAAAAGCGTCTAAAGCCAACATTGAGGTTTTGGGACAAGGTTCAGACAATTTCGTTGATACTTCACTTCAAAGTGTCAACTTTGTCAAGACGTGGTCGTTTGTTTTTGTCGTTCTATAGTCCGAATTGGTAGATTATTCTAATGATTCTAGTGACAATGAAAAAGATGACCTGACCACCAAATATAAGATCGTCGTCCAATCTGGAATGCATAAAGTAGTGGCTAGGCCACGACTACTCCCTTACTATGATATGGTCTAGTGGGCATTAGACCATGTGTACATACCAACCAGAACTATCATCAATGAACAGAATGTCACTATTGGGACTTCCAGACACGAACAACTGCAGGCTATGTACAAGTTGCCTACCATGTTAGACCTTACATATGATGCCAAATTATTGGACAAATTCAAACAAAAGGAATGTGTGCAATATGAGAAGACTATGTCCAGTTTAATCAGAGATTGGGTTTCACACCCTGCAAAGTTTAGGGCAGACAATAATGGTATATATTCAATAGCTTCCTTGGAACCACAGTTCAAATATGTAGCTATGATGACCTGCAGATTATATGGGAGAGAGGACACCACACATTTCTTTCTTCAGTGGGTGACTCTAATACATCCAGTCACCGAAGGCTGTTCCTTCGACTAGGCTAAAATGTTGTCCGATAGCTTGACCAGTCGATTTATAGTGTATTAGACGTACAGGGAGAGCGGGAAGATTGCTTCATTCTTTATGTCCGTGTACATTATGGACGCTGTGTGTTTTCTAACACCCTTTCCCTTAATGAGTTGGAGTTGGACTCCATCAGAAGCCGAGCCCATCCACGTCTACCATTCAAAACTGTGGGAAAATAAAGCGGTAGATTTTGTGTATGAAATATTTAACTGGGTAATGGTACCACTACATGTCACTATTTTCGGTCACTCGCCACCTAGGATCTCAGACAGTATAGCGATGAATCTGAGAAATATAGCCAACTGGTATGTGGAAGAAGAATTCTCATATCTCAGAGTTTTCAGGGCTTCTGCTCCCCTGCATGCATTACCATTATTCATACCCGACAAGATGGCTTGTCGTTAGGTTGCTAGGAAAACCGTAATCGGTGGCATAAGCAAGGAGCTTAAGGGATATTCAAAGAAGGTATGGCCACCTTTTACTGTTCATTTAAATTCATATTCTTTGTTAGATTTCGGGCATGCTAAAGCTGAGGCAGCATCCCTAGAAGACCTAAAATTGGTTCATATTGAATTCAAGAAGCACGATCCGCAAATGGTCGTAAGTAATCACTTGGCCAGTTGCAGACTCAAAAGGTTCAAACACGAGATTTCACCCTCGGATGACATTTTCCGAGGCAGAAGATCTTATGCCGAGATTTTGGCTCAGATACAAGCCCTGGCACCCGAAGAGAGGGCCGATGTTGTAAAATTCCAAGAACATCGACCCAGTTGTCTTCCCACAGTATTGCGGGGTGAAATCCAAGTACAACAGAGGTGAAACAAAAAGAAGTCGAAGGCTCCAAAGATGTGACACCCAGCCAAGAAAAACACTAGGATGGGGAAGAGCAAACTAGGAGTCGGAAAATAGAAATAAAGACTCCCGAGCCACCGAAAAAGAAGACTCCAGTTACTACTCTAGGACAACTAGCTAAGGAAATCAGAGATCCCATCGCCTCCATTACTCCCTTGCAGTCAACTCAGGGAAACATAGATGCAGGGTGGATTTTAAATGAAGAATTGAGACCTATAAAGATGGAAGAGCTCCCTCCAAATGAGTTCTTTTTCGATAAGAAGAGAAAGGCTATGGTAAAAAGAGAATTCTATCAGGAAGGGGGATCAACAACCAAGAAGTACAAAGTCCTGACCGATGGGAAAGACAAGAAGAAAGATGAGTTTGATATAGAGATAGCCGGGACATTAGGGGAATATGCTACAACAAATCAATTTTCAGTCTAGGTTTTGAAAAGTCAGCTGAAGCAAAAAAATCACCTCATAAAAACCTTAGAAGCTAGACTAGCCACAACAGAGGAGGTTGCCAAGGACCAGGTAAGTGTAGGAATAGAACAAGCAAGGCTGGTCGATAAAAAGGAGATAGAGATGCTTAAAAATAAGCTCAAACAAACAAAGGTGATAGCTTAGACTGGTCAGATACAAGTGGACCAGCAAAAAGGCTTGATTGAGCAGCTACAGGCTAGAGTGGAAATCGCCGAAAGTAAAGTTATAGATATCGAGATGTTCTAGTCCCAGGCGATGGAGATTCAGAGCAGGGTTTCTGCAGATCAACGAAGTTTACTCACCAAGGTAGAGATAATTCAGGACAACTTCTTACTCGTTGATGAAGTATTGGAGAATTTATCTGTCAGAGAAAGAGAAGCTGGAGCAACTGAGGTCGCATTTCAAGAGGCTGTAATAGATACAAACAATAGGGAATCGAGAAGTACTCCCAGGTTTTCCATTTCGGAGCAGACCAGAGGAAATATTTTATTGAAAGAATGGGAGCACAGTATAGCTGAAGGTAAATTGCAAGCCAAGAAGGTAATGAAATCCTTTGAAGAGGCATTTGGTTCTATAGATGGTAATCTGTTAAGTATTGATAGCGAAGGCAATGCTGAGACATTGAGTCAAATGAATATAGCGAAAATGTCTTTTGATATAAACGAAAAAGAAGAAAGAGATTCGGACGAAATCTCACAAGTAACTATGGAAGACATAGTTCAAATAGATAAATGTATGATTAAACCAAGTGTGCAATTGTGCGCTATTGACATCATAGACAGACAAATGGAAGAAAGGTTGCTGCAATTAGCCCAATATTATTACTCTTTTGAGGCAAATTGTCAAGCGAAACCATCAAGGTTGATATCTCGGCTAGTGGAAAGATGTGTCACTTGTACCGAGCATGTGAGAGGGAAAGCTTCTAGTACCAAATAAAGACAGAGATAAGGAAATGAAACGATTGATCTCCTTCTTGTTGTAACTAAAAATCCTAGAACGATTGAGATTCCATCATATGTAAATCTGTATAAATATACAATAGAAGGAAGGAACAAGGGCTGGACCCTTTTGTGTCGATTATAATAGAGGTTTTCTATATTGAGAGTTGATATAAAGAAAATCCGAAGATTCTCAATTCTGTCACGACTGTGTTATGAGTTTGTTTCCTTGTATCTCATATTTCATTTCATTTCATATTTGTATATGATGAATGCTTCGCTATAATTTAGTACAACCTCTACTATAGTGAATGAATTCGGGTTTTTTATATTGTTCACTATTTTTCCTCTATACCAGCTATAAGCAGGTATAAGACCAGTCAACACTTTAGGATTCTATATATATTTTATGCTTCATCGGGTTATTTATTTACCTTTTTCTTCTTCTTTTTATAAGTTAGATTCTCCCTTGATAGGAGCCTTACATGATAGTCAGCTTAATGTTTTCTCCCACCTGATACATCCTTATTAAAATATAACTCAGTTACAGGAAAGGGCCTTTGGTTTGCACCCTATTTTCACTCCTGGAACTGTAAACTCTCCTTTATACGACCGAATTGAGACAACACCTAATTTTCCCTGAGATTTTCTTATCATTCTATTCCTCTATGACTGTCCCTATAATAAGACAGCCTAATATAGAACTCAGACTATCAGATCAAACACATATTGCCTTAACTATTTTTGATACTATTCTTAAAACAACCACTACCCAGTTTGAAATCGAACATTCATGGGAAACGATTGAAAGGGATATAAACATCCAGGAACAGCTGGAAGCTAGACAACCCCAACTCAGAAATCATCCCTAGTTTCCCTTACCGAAGGTTGATGTTTCTTCCTTCTCTACCCCTTACTCACTTTCATATGCCTAGACACTATACTTCTAAGCCTTAAGTACCAAATCTGGAACAACATCTTTTTGGCGCCGTTGTCGAGGACCGAAGCTATGAAATCTTTTTCCCTAGGAAAACAACATTTATTTCGTTGAAAGTGCCACCCTTTGATAGTGAACAAAGAGTGCACACATTTTAAAGGCTTTCCATTATTTCACTTGGAGACTCAATGATTAATAATCTAGCATCCGGACGAAGGAATACCAGGAAAAACTCATATGGTAAACAGACCACACCCATGACCGATCCTGAGAGGATTTTAATGGAGAGATTCTCTCTTAAGCTGACCCCTACAATCTATCAGCCTAAATACCCACAACTGAAGACCAAAATTTCTTCTGAACCTTCGACTTCAAGTAGCCCTCTCTTCGACACTAAGAATATAATGTCAAACTACTTCGAATTTAGAAGTGAAACCCATTCGATAACCCCTATATAACATAAAGGAAAAATTCCTATAGAAAATTTACCTACTGTCGATATATCATCGACTCTTCAGTTAAATTTCGTGACCTCGCACGGTCTCGAAGAATATTTCACACATCCAGCTTCGACACCCATTGGTTCCCCTGACTACATCTCTCGCAATCCCGAAGAGCTAAGCCCTTGCATCCCTTACTAGTCATCCTCGGATTTTTCACCCCGCGAAGAAAGTAAAGATTCACTTTTAATCTTCCAAAACCCCCTTTACAACTTTCCACTAATAATGATGGAAACCACCGGAGGAAGAGGTGGAGGGGTTGTCGGAGGAGGAGGTAGAGGTGCTCCTAGGGGAGGATCTAAAGGCCAAGGGCCTGCCCCCCCTCCCAGAGTGTTTGCAAAAGTGGCAGCAAGATACACTCCCTTGGTATTGCCCGTTCCTCTGCATGACCTTCCCTAAAATTATATAAAAAATTTGCCAAAATTCACTGGGGAAGGAGATCTGACCGTAGCCAAACACATAAATTTCCTTGATCAATTTGTAGAAATCCTAGGTCTCGAACATGAAGATGTGTATTCGAGGCTTCTCATCCAAACCTTCGAAGGTCAGGTCCAAACTTGGTTTTGGAGTCTACCCGCAGGATCTATCTTGTCCTGTGATGCCTTGGAAGATGCTTTCCTTAGACAATGGGGCAAAAGAAAGGACCACCTATATTATTTAACCGAGTTTGGGTCTTTAATAAAAAAGAATTTAGAAACAGTTATGGAGTTTATTCAAAGATTCAATAAGTTGTATAACAAAATCCCAGCCGAGGTTAAACCGTCCTAATCCAAAGCCAAAGTAACTTTCGTGGGGGCTTTCGAACCATATTTTGCACTTCTTTTATGGGAAAGAAGGGGGGCTACTCTAAACCTAATGCAAGATGACACTATAGAAATTGAGTCAAATATGATGGCTTCTGGTAAGTTAAAAGATAAAGTAGAAATGGGAAATCGAGAAACCAGACGCTTTAGAGAACAAGCAGGGCCGTCAGGGTATAATAGATACACAGATGACAAAGTAGTCGATATGGCCAAGATAATTAAGGATCTATCTAATAAAATATCCAGAATGGAGCTAGAATAGGCCAAAGCCGATCCTTTCACCAAAAATAATTTCAAGAGGAATCCCAACCCCCCAAACCAACAAAGACAGATAAAAAACGAAGATCAAAAAATACAAACTCCCCTAAACAACGAAAATTTTATAGGAGCGAATGATCTACAAGATTTTAGAGATTCAGATGATGATGTCATGAACTTCGGTGATGACTACACACAACCGTATCTGACTAGAGAAGATTATGAAAAGTCTCTAAACACTCAACAATCGTTGGTTAAGGGTGAAGAAAGAGATCATACCGACCTTTGTAGCTCTCAAGAAGAAACCGAAATGATAATGGCCAAGGTCCACCCTAAGTATAACTTGAGAACTAAGAGTAAGCCCATTTCAACTACTCAACCTAAGAAAATTCTCCCAAGAGGTCAAACTTATAAACCTACTCTAGAATAATCCCTATTACCTAACAACAAAGTGAAAGAAGTAAACACAGAAGAATCTGAAGTGGGAAAAGTTGAGACCCAAAAAAAAGGAACCGAAACAACTAATATAATTACACCTTCAACCAAGACCATGAGTAATAAAGAGGTCCAGAAAAATAAGTCGGAAAGGAAGGATTCAAAAGTCCCAACTAGAGAAACAAGCAAGGTGAGTGGAGTTTTCAGTTTCGAAAACGAGATAAATAAAATTAAGATACCAATTCCTCTGGTAGAATTAGCGAAAAACCTAGTTTATTGAAAGCAGATTACCAAAGTGATAGGTGTCTCAGAGCTAGAAAGCCAATATGACATTTTAGACCTGGAAGATGATAAACCCAACATCACTTTTGGTCCACATTTTGAAGGGGCCAAAGACACTGTTTCTCCCTTTTATATCACCTTAAATGTATACAATCAATTGCTACATAATTGTATGCTAGACTCCGGAGCCTCCCATAACGTGATGCCTAAAATTATTATTGACAAATTGGGTCTCCAGATCACCAAACCTTACAGATATCTTTACTTTTTTGACTCGAGAAGAGTTAAGTGTATGAGAATGATAAAGGATTTAGTAGTTAACCTGGCACAGGTCCCAGTTAAGAGTATCTTGATGGATGTGGTTATTGCTGATATTCCCCCCAAGTATGGCTTACTATTGTCTAGGTCATGGGGAGCCAAGCTGGGGGGCTCTCTTCAACTGGATATGACGTTCACCACAATTCCTGTGTTTGGTGGGCAATTTACTCAATTTTACAGGGAGACGAGGTTAGCATATACAATAAGCGACCCTCAAAATCCGAACAATTTCCCTATTTACATTGCAGATCAAGATTTAGGAAATTGTATCTTATCTTTTGACAATGGTTTAGATGGTTGCGTAGAGGAAAACGATATAGAGCATGAAGAGTCAGGTTACATGATCGAGGATATGTATAGCACTGGTATCTGGAAAATGTTTTTTGACGGTGCCTCGTCTTGTGAAGGGGCTGGTGCAGGAGTGCTTTTAGTGGATCCTGAAGAAAAGTTCGTTGTTCCTTTTTCTTACAGACTATAATGGGATATAGATTATACTAATAATGTATGTGAATACAAAGCCTTGGTCTTAGGATTAGAGGCTGCCAGGAAGCTAAAAATAAATAACCTAGAGGTATACGAAGATGTAGAGTTAATAGTCAAACAAATAAATCGACAGTACCGAGCCAAGCATCCCAAATTAAGATCATACAGGAATTGTGCCTAGGATATGATGGAAAACTTTTTCTCGTCTATAAATTTCCACTTCATCCCACATGCAGAAAACTTACATGCTGATGCATTAGCTAAAGCATCTTTGACTTTATCTCCTCCTACAACCTTTAAATTGAAGTATCACATAGAGATAAGACAAATACCATCTATAACAGATAATATCCATCACTGACAGGTTTTTGAGGATGATGAACAAATTAAGAAGTTTCTTGAAGCAGTAGGTGAATTTTATGAAACTCATGCAGATCAAGAAAATCAGAATGACCAGATATGGATCATGCAAAAAGGGGAGGACCCTCAAGATTTCCAAGAAAAAATCACAAATCATCGTATGTTGGTCCTAAAAAATAACCAGATTCCGAAGGGAATGATCCCTCTGGAAAGACTGTTTGATCAAAATGACATACCTGTAAAATCCACCTTACAACCCCAACCATAAGAGGTGGAGGACTGTGACATAGGAACCAAAGAGGAATCCAGGATGGTTAAAACATCTAAACTCCTCCCCCTTGAAATAAAAGACAAGTATAAGGACCTACTCAAACAATTTAAAGACATTTTCGCCTGGTCTTACGACGAGTTAAGAACCTACGACACTGTCGTGATCGATCAGAAAATACCTTTAAAGCCTGGGGTCAAACCTTTTAGACAAAAGCTTAGACATATCAACCCCATTTTATTTCCTGTGGTCGAGAGAGAAGTGAAGAAACTTTTGGAGGAGAAAATTATAGTACCTTTGAGATATTCTGACTCGGTGGCAAATCTAGTCCCGGTCAAAAAAAAGAGTGGAGAAATTAGACTATGCGTGGATTTTAGAAATTTAAATAAGTCCTCTCGTAAAGACAACTATCTACTGCCTAAAATGGATCATGTGCTAGAAAGGGTAGTTGGGGCGAATATAATGTCTATGATTGACGGTTTCTCTGCATATAATCAAATTGCCATGAATGAGCAAGATAAAGAAAAAACAACTTTTACTACTCCTTGGGGTACGTTCATGTATGATAAAATGCCTTTCGGTTTGATGAATGCAGGAACCACGTTCCAGCGCGCTATGGAGATCACTTTCATCGGAGAAAGGGATAATCTTGTAGTCATCTTTCTCGATGATTTAACAATTTTCTCCAAATCCGACAAAGAGCATCTGGTACATCTTAAACAAACATTCGAAAAATGTCGCAGGTTTGGTCTATCCTTAAACCCCAAGGAATCACACTTCACCATGCAAGAGGGTAAATTATTGGGTCATGTTGTATCTAAGAATGGAATTAAGATTGAACCTAAGAGTGTTGAAGCGATAGACAGTATAAACATTCCTAGAAATGTAAAAGAAATTCAATCTTTCTTAGGAAAAATATTTTTTTTACGAAGATTTATCCCAAATTTCGCTGAAATTGTAAAATTGATCACAGATATGATGAAAAATAACAACAAAGTAAAGTGAACAATAGAGGCCAAAGCGTCATTCACACACATTAATAAAGTCATAGACGAGGCACCTGCATTGGCAAGTCCTGATTATCTGAAATACTTTCTTATTTTCTCATTTGCCTCCGAACACACGATTGTTGTGGTGCTCCTCCAAAAGAATGAAGAGGGTTTCGAACAATCGATCACCTTTTTCAGCAAGAGCCTCAAAGACGCAGAACTTAAATATGATATAATAGAAAAACAAGCATACGCCATGGTAAAAGCATTGAAGGCATTTAGAACATATGTATTACACTCCAAGATCATTGCGTACGTACCGACTAGTGCTGTGAAAGATATTTTGGTACAACCAGAGAGTGATGGGAAAAGAGGACGATGGTTGGCCAAGATTCTAGAATTCGACCTGGAAATCAAACCTACTAAATTGATAAAAGGACAAGGCTTGGCCAAAATTTTGGCTGAATCAAATCTCAGAGCTCTGGATATAAACATCCTACAAGGATATGAGGAAAATATGAACGTAAACGAGCTTGATGAACCAATAAGTGAAATTAAGATCAGGGAGAAGTTTGTATCATTAGAGTGGTACAGAAACATAGTATCCTACCTGCTGACTCTAAAATGCCCAAGTGAACTATCACCATCAAAAGCCAAGACTTTAAAGCTTCATGCGGTTAAGTATTGTATCACCGAAAATCAACTATATTGGAAAGACCCGCTCGGTTTCTTGTTAGTCTTCTTAGTCGAGTCAGAAACATAAAGGGTTATAAGTGAATTTCATGAAGGAGTTTGTGGAGGACATCACGCTTGGAGGGCCACAGCTTACAAAATTCTAAGGGCTGGGTATTACTGGCCAAAACTCTTTTCAGACATTAACGCCAAGGTCTGAGCCTGTATCCCTTGTTAGCTATTTGTAGGAAAACATAAACTCTCGGCGCTACCTTTAGTTCCGGTCAAAACTGAAGCCCCTTTTCAACAATGGGGGATAGATTTTATAGGAGAGATTAATCCACATTCTAGCGCCCAACACAAGTGGATCTTAACTGCCACATAATACTTTACAAAATGGGTGGAAGCTATTCCAACTAAAATGGAAACTGACTTGGTGGTAATAGATTTCTTATAAGACAGTATCTTGTCAAGATTTGGCTTCCCCCGAAAGATAGTCACGGATAATGCCCAGTATTTCAAATCTATGGCTATGATAAGCTTCTGCCAAAAGTATAATATCGTCCTTGGCCATTCTACAACATACTACCCCCAAGGAAATGGATTGGTCGAGTTGTCTAACAAGAGCCTCGTCAATATAATTAAGAAAGTGTTGGATGAAAAAAAAAAGTCTTGGCATGTACATTTAAAGTACGCTTTGTGGGAAAATCACATAGGCACTAAAAATTCCATTGACATGTCTCCTTTTCAGATGGTATATGGGACAAATTCAGTGTTACCTATAAATTTAGCACTCCCCGTGATGAAATTGTGGCAAGATCAGAAAGAAGAACCAAATCACGTCACCAGGAGGATAAATCAGCTAATCGAGGTTCAACAACATAGGGTCAAAATGGATGAAAGGTTGCAGAAGTATCAAGATGACATGAAGGAATTATTTGACCGTAGGGCGAAGGACAAAGATTTCCTCCTAGGTGATTTAGTATTAAGGTGGGATGCAAGGAGGGAAGAAGTAGCGAAACATGGTAAATTCGATCACCTCTGGTATGGGCCATTCAGAGTCTCGGCCCTCGAAGGAAAAAATTATTTCCTACTGGAAAATCTAGACGGTGAAATCCTCAATGCCCCTATTAATAGTCATTATCTGTAGCATTATATGACATAAACAGTCGCCAAAAAAAAAAAAAAAATAGATAAATAAAAAAAAAAAAAAAATTCATTTAATTTTAGATTTGTATATTCATATATAGAATTTTTTACTTATGTATATATATTTCTCATTTCGCTTTGTTATTCTAATTTGCTTTCGTGAATTTTTGACACCTTTCAGATAGCCTCGATAAACTTCGTATTTGTCTTTTACAGGATTCCAACTACAAACAAAACAAGAAGGAAAAGTAAACCAAAAGCTAGGTATCAGAAATAAATTAGCTTAAACAGGTGATACCAAAGATTTTTGATATTTTGCAAAGAAAATGAAACGATAAGGTAAAGGTGAGATTTCCTAAAAGACTTGTTCTGAAGGGCTATCAAAGAAAACCGAGATAACCTCATTCATAAAACAACATCGTCTGAACTAATAAATAACAAAATGTCTCCATGTTTAATCGTTTATGAAAGAATAAGAAAAAATAAACAAGTCACTCAAATTAAAGCAATCAGTCAAAGTAAAGCGCCCCCGAAAAAGATTTTCAAGAGTCAGTTTTGATTTTTTTTTTACCTTTGTTTTTCAATCCATAAATCTCTATCTGTCACCCTTTTTTGTTTTTGGGTTTACCCTTTAAAAACTCAACATCTTTCTGTTTTTTGCATACCTAGGGAGAGGAGATTACATTTCAACCTCGAGAGCTTCAATGTAGATTGTGGAAAGAAAGTAGGTCTTCACAAGTCCTCGGTCCCTTCCTAAACAAAGTGATGCTTAAAGTGATCCTAACTTTCCTAGGTTTATCAACAGTTTTGGAAGATTGAGGCTTTCTCAAATAGAATACCCCCAAAAAGTTATTTTTCCCTTTCTCCCTATGAACGAAGGTGTTGTGAAAGTTAAGGGAAGGTTTGTACCGAGTAATCAAAGTAAGTTGACAGACCTATAATGTAAAATATTACACAGATATCTGCCTTGATACAAACTGATTGCCCCCATCTTCGCGCTCTAAAAAGGAAAGTTTTAAGACAGGTGGTGAAAGGAAATT
This sequence comes from Picea engelmannii, assembly GCA_009831015.1. Taxonomy (NCBI): domain Eukaryota; kingdom Viridiplantae; phylum Streptophyta; class Pinopsida; order Pinales; family Pinaceae; genus Picea; species Picea engelmannii. The sequence goes on from ML781298.1 coordinate 604,820, forward strand.
CAGAAATGATTGCCCCCATCTAGTCCAAGAGACGATGAAAGGAAATACATAAATGATTTCCCTCGTCTCAGCATTTAAATGCACAAATATATTCTGAAGTGGTGAAAGGAAATTCAGTAAAAGGGGCCAAATAACTTCACCGGGGTACTGAACAGGCTCACTGGCAGTGAAGCAATATCTGAGATATCTGTAAGGTTGTTATACATGAATACCACTTTACTCTAGTAACCAATTCTTTTTAAAACCTGATCTTCATCCCATGTTTAGATAGGGCTTCCTGATTAAAAACATATAATCCTCTTCTTTTGATGCAAGCTGATAGCCACAAGATCTGTTGGGTCTCCTAGAACTGTTTTGATTGTCTTAAGACAGACCTGAATTCAGTAACAAGAAGAAGAAAGTCATGAAAGGGACTATATCTAAGTTTAAAAAGTATCTGAGTTTTGAAAATCTTTTCAAAGGTAAAAAATGAAGTGCTTTTCCCCTTCGGTATCCTGTTCTTAGGAATGTTTTCGCTGGATTAAAGCCATTCACTCCATTTACCCAATATCAGCACAAGGTCTACTATTCTTCCCGTCTTATAAGAAAACAAAATCCCTAGTTGGAGCCTATGTTGGAGCCGCCTTTGTTTTTTAGCCCGTTTTGAATTTCATACCTTAATGCTCGAAATCGAAAGATGGTTTTCGTATTTTCCTTTATTTGTTCCAAAATCTATGAAGTCTCATCACGCAAACGATGACTGTTATCATACTCTCAAGGCGAGTTCTACTTTTCATTCAAATGATTTTCCCCTTTTTACCTTGGGATTTCGTATGTCGGATGTTATAGATCACATAATTCACAAGTCCCGAAGAGAGAAATGGTGAAATCACTTTAAATTTTTACCTAGGTCAGTAGTGAGAGTAAAATTTTTCTAAACTATGGTTAAGCATCACTAGGGTTTCGCGTCTCGGCGTTTACTAACTCCAAAATCCTTACTGTCATAACCCCGATAGCCAAAACCACGAGATTCTTGTTTTAGTAACCCGCGTTAATGATAAAGGTAAAAGGCTTAGTCGCGGTTAAGCTCTATCGGGAATTCACAACTCGGCGTAGTTTCCTTTAAAAGACACACTATCAAATCCCCGAGTCACAAAGTCACGATAAATATAGAAACATAATTAATTAAACACTTAATCCGGTTTTATCCCCCATTTTAATTAAAACATATCATCGCGATTTCGCAACTCGACATACGAACTTCCTGGAAGATATACCTTTAAATCTCTGAGTCACGAAGTTGCGATATAAATAATCACGTAATTAATTAAGCACCTAATCATAATTACATTTTTTATTAACCAAAGATAATCATTGCAATCTCGGGTCTTAGAGGTTCAAAGGGTTAAAGTGAAAACTCCCAATGTAGCGAGTACCGAAAGATTAATTAACGTCGATAAAACCTGATTAATTGAGCTAAGCCAATATTTCTTGTAATTTGATGCATGCATAGTCTACGAGGTAGTCTTAATTTTTCCTTGTGCCAACTAGCATTTCGAACTGCCAAAATTTATGGCATTAATTAGAAACAAGGCGAATCGACAAGGATTTTGTTTTTATTGCTAAATTTATATTTAAGCATGATTCGACCGTTCTGTTCTTGAAAAGTACCGAGTTTTAAATGGTTGAATATATAGAGCTGTTATTTTTTATCGCGAATTCATTTCTATATTATGCAGAGCAAACTTTTCTCAACGAACTAATTCCTGTATGTATACATATTTTGATCGCAGAAGAGCTAAAGAAGGATCCCCCGCCATGGCCCCGCGAAAAGCGTCTAAAGCCAACATTGAGATTTCAGGACAAGGATCAGACAACGTCGCTAATATGTCACCTCGAAGTGTTGACTCTGTCAAAACCTGGTCATTTGTTTCTGATGTTCTACAGTCTGAATTGGTAGATTATTCTGATGTTTCCAGTGACAATGAAAAAGATGACCTGACCACAAAATATAAGATCGTCGTCCAATCTAGAATGCATAAATTAGTGGCCAGGCCATGACTGCTCCCTTACTATGATATGGTTAGGTGGGCATTAGACCATGTGGACATACCAACCAGAACCATCATCAATGAACATAAAGTCACTATTGGGACTTTCAGACCCGAACAACTGCAGGCTATGTACAAGTTGCCTACCGTGTCAGACCTTACATACAATGCCGAATTATTGGAGAACTTCAAACAAAAGGAATTTTTGCAATATGACAATACTATGTCTAGTTTAATCTGAGATTGGTTTTCACACCCTGCGAAGTTTAGGGCAGACAGTAATGGTATATATTCAATAGCTTCCTTGGAACCACAGTTCAAATATGTAGCTATGATGACCTACATATTATACGGGAGAGAGGACACCACACATTTCTTTCTTCAGTGGCTGCCTCTAATACATTTAGTTGCCAAAGGTTGTTCCTTCGACTGGGCTAAAATGTTGTCTGATAGCTTGATCAATCGAGTTATAGAATAGTAGACGCAGAGGGAGAGCGAGAATATTTCTTCATTATTTATGTCCGCGTACATTATGGACGTCGTGTGTTTTCTAACACCCTTTCCCTTAATGAGCTGGAGTTGGAATCCATCAGAAGCCGAGCCCATCCACATCTACCATTCAAAACTGTGGGAAAACAAAGAGACAGATTTTGTGTATGAAATCTTTAACTTGGTAATGGTACCGCTGCATGTCACTATTTTTGGTCACCTACCACCTAGGATCTCAGACAGTATAGTGACGAATATGAGAAATATAGTCGACTGGTATGTGGAAGTAGAATTCTCATATCTCAGAGTTTTCAGGGCTTCTGTTCCCCTGCATGCATTACCATTATTCATACTCGACAAGCTGGCTTGTCGTGAGGTTGCTAGGAAAACCGTAATCAGTGGCATAAGCAAGGAGCTTAAGGGATATTCAAAGAAGGTATGGCCACCTTTTCCTATTCATTTAAATTCATATTATTTGTTAGATTTTGGGCATGCTAAAGTTGAGGCAAGAGCCCTGGAAAACCTAAAATTGGTTCATATTGAATTCAAGAAGCACGATCCGCAAAGGGTTGTAAGTAATCACTTGGCCAGTTGTAGACTCAAAAGGTTCGAACATGATAATTCACCCTCGTATGACATTTTCCGAGGCGCAAGATCTTATGCTGAGAGTTTGGCTCGGATACAAGCCCTAGCACCCGAAGGGAGGGCCGATGTTCTAAAATTCCAAGAACATCGACGCATTTTTCTTCCCGCAGTATTGTGGGGTGAGAATCCAAGTACAATAGAGGTGAAACAAAAAGAAGCCAAAGGCTCCAAAGATGCGACACCCAGCCAAGAAAAACACCAAGACGGGGAAGAGAAAACTAGGATTCCGAAAACAGAGATAAAGACTCCCGAGCCGTCGAAAAAAGAAGACTCCAGTTACTACTCCAGGATAGACAGCTAAGAAAATCAGAGATCTACTCACCTCCATTACTCCCTCGCAGTCAAATTAGTGAAACATAGACACAGGGTGGATTTTAAATGAAGAATTGAGACCTATAAGGATGGAAGAGCTCCCTCCAAATGAGTTCTTTTTCGATAAGAAGAGAAAGGATGTGGTAAAAAGAGAATTATATCAAGAAGGGGGATCAACAACGAAGAAGTACAAAGTGTTGACCGATGGGAAAGACAAGAAGAAAGACGAGTTTTCTACAGAGATAGTCGAGACATTAGGGGCATATGCTATAGCAAATCAATTTTCAGTCGGGGTTTTGAAAAATCAGCTGAAGCAAAAAAATCACCTCATCAAAACCTTAGAAGATAGACTAGCCATAGCAGACGAGGCTGCCAAGGACTAGGAAAGAACAAGAATAGAACAAGCAAGGTTGGACGATAAAAAGGAGATAGAGCTGCTTAAAACTAAGCTTGAACAAGAAGAGTTGATAGCTCAAACCGGTCAGATACAAGTGGACCAACAAAAAGGCTTGATTGAGCAGCTACATGCTAGAGTGGAAATCACTGAAAGTAAAGTTATAGATATTGGGATGTTCCAGTCCCAGGCGATGGAGATTCGGAGCAGAGTTTCTGTAGCTCAATGAAGTTTACTCGCCAAGGTAGAGATAATTCAGAACAACTTCTTACTCGTTGATGAAGTATACAAGAGTTTATCTGTTAGAGAAAGAGAATCTGGGGCAGCTCGGGTCGCATTTCAAGAGGCTGTAATAGCTATGAACAACAGGGAATCATGAAGTACTCCCAGTTTTTCCTTTTTGGAGTAGACCATAGGAAATATTTTATTGAAAGAATGGGAGCACAGTATAGCAGAAGGTAAACTACAAGCCAAGAAGGTAATGAAATCCTTTGAAGAGGCTTTTGGTTCTATAGATGGTAATCTGTTAAGTATTGATAGCGAAGGCAATGATGAGACATTGAGTCAAATGAATATAGTGAAAATCTCTCTTGATACAAATGAAAAAGAAGAAAGAGATTCGGCCGAAATCTCACAAGTAACTATGGCAGACATAGTTAAAATAGATAAATGTATGATTAAACCAAGTGTGCAATTATGTGCTATTGACATCATAGACAGACAGATGGAAGAAAGGTTGTCGCAATTAGCCTGATATTGTTACTCTTTTGAGGAAAATTGTCAAGAGAAAACATCAAGGTTGATATCTCCACTAGTGGAAATATGTGCCACTTGTACCGAGCATGTGAGAGGGAAAGCTTCTGGTACCAAATAAAGACAGAGATAAGGAAATGAAATGATTGATCTCCTTCTTGTTGTAACTGAAAATCCTAGAACGATTGAGATTCCATCATATGTAAATCTGTATAAATATACAATAGAAGGAAGGAACAAGGGCTGGACCTGTTTGTGTCCATTGTAATAGAGGTTTTCTATCTTGAGAACTGGTATAAAGAAAATCTGAAGATTCTCAATTCTGTCACGACTGTGTTATGAGTTTGTTTCCTTGTATCTCATATTTAATTTCATTTCATATTTGTATCTGATGAATGCTTTGCTATAATTTAGTACAACCTCTACTATAGTGAATGAATTTTGGTTTTCTATATTGTTCATTGTTTTTCCTCTGTACCAGCTATCAGCAGGTATAAGACTAGTCAACACTTTAGGATTCTATATATATTTTATGCTTCATCGGGTTATTTCTTTACCTTTTTCTTCTTTTGTTTATAAGTGAGATTCTCCCTTGATAGGAGCCTTACACGATAGATAGCTTAATGTTTTCTCCCACCTCATACATCTTTATTAAAATATAACTTAGTTATAGGAAAGGGCCTTTCGTTTGCACCCTATTTTCACTCTTGGAACTGTGAACTCTCCTTTATATGACCGAATTGAGACAACACCTAATTTTAAACGAGATTTTCTTATCATTCTATTCCTCTATGACTGTCCCTGTAACAAGACAACCTAATATAGAACCCAGACTATCAGATCCAACACATATTGCCTTAAATATTTTTGATACTATTCTTAAAACAACCACTACCTGGGTTGAACTCGAACGTTCATGGGCAGCGATTGAAAGGGATATAAACATCCAGGAAAAGTTGGAAGCTAGACAACCCCAACTCATAAATCAGCCCTAGTTTCCCTTACCGAAGGTTGATGTTTCTTCCTTATGTACCCCTTACTCACTTTCGGATGCCTAGATGCTATACTTCTAAGCCTTAAGTACAGACTATGGAACAACACACGCCTTGCAAATACATCTTCACGTTATCTCTCTTGAACTTCTGAGTCAAGATAGACTCTGTCATTGCACACCTTGAGGACACTATGCACACCTTACAAATAAATATTCGCATTATCTCTCCTGAGCTTCTGAGTCAATCTAGACTCTGTCAACGCACGCCTTATGGACACAATTCACTACTTGCATGAGCTCGTAGAAGAGAAATAATTGAACATGATATATCCTCAAAGATTCATACACTCAGCCATGTAATGCATTCATAACATAAGAACAAGTAATAATAGAGGACTCAATTAAACAAAAAGCCTACCATTCATTCAGATAGACATAGTACAACAATACCAAACATTTTGGATTAATGCTTCTCGTTTATATTCATTCAAATTATATGTACATGGGCTCATAGAACTGCAAATATCTTCAATGACCTCGACGACAACAACTTCAATAACTTTGAACAACCTCCCTTTGGAATACAATACACATATTTATACAAAAAAGGCTCATAGATATTTTTCCCTCCGACTACTTTAGTGCTATCCTATAAAAGTAAAATATTTCAACCACTAAGTCTTTATTACAATAAATGATGGGTACAGACAGATAGGAGCGAACGCTTCAAATCTATACTATTATTAATTACATTAAATAAAATACAATCTCCATCGATATCACGCGATGGTTCAACCTCTTATCATTTAAGAACTTTAATTACAATCCTTTCGAGATATTTTTATGATACGCCATCTTTAAAATTTAAAATCACTTCAAAATGAGCACCAGGGTGCTGAATTGTCCACCACTTGAACACTGATGACGATGCTCCTGCACCAGATTAGTGCCTAGAGTTCTTACAACACCCAATTTGTTTTTGATAAAAATGAAATGAAAACTAACTAACACTCAAAGAAATTTTAAGAAAACCATAAGAAATGATAGAAACTGATTGAGGAATTTGAAAAACATACCATACTTGCATGAAAAGAAACACACTTGCAGGAAATTAAACACACTTTGCAGGAAAGCAAGCACACTTTATGAAAGAGAAACACACCTGCAATAGGAACAAACTTGGGTTTGGGTAGAGACCCACTAAAGTGGATGCACATGTTCTTACCTCTCATATTCGTCTTGTCCTCCACCAGGCTATGTAATTTAAAGGCAACCTACCTACCTAGAATTCAATCCCTTTAGAACCTTCCCAGAAATGGCGCCAAAAATGTTGGGTAAAATATATGCATTAATTTATCAACATTAATTTATCGATGGGGAGTTCGTAAACTTCGATATGCAAGAACAATAAAAGTAGGATTGGATCTAGTCTATCCTAATCTAAAGTTGGCAAGCACACTTCAAAATGAATGAAAGAAGAAGTAGAAGTAAAATCAAAGTGCATAAATAAAAGAAAATTTAAACTATGGAAAAACCAAATTAAAGAAAATTAGCTAAAGGGAAAATCGAACAAATAGGAAACGAAATTTGAATTTAAACTATGCAAATGAGATGCCCCTCAAAGATACACCCAAGAATGTTAGTATGTAATTAGTTTTGTTTATGTACAAAAAAGAATGTGCGGGTATGATATTTATTTTGTTTTAGGTACGAGAATGTGTTGTTATGGGTTTTATGTAAAAAAATGAGATTTCTTCTTGTGGATAATCCAATTAATGTTGCATTCACACCTATATAAAAATAACACTTAGCAATATTTAACAAAAATCTATTGAATAAAACAATACAAAATTACAACATAACAAACATAATATGAAACAAATAACAATTATGTAGACGATATTATAATAATCAAATTAACAACGTTTAACAAAACCTTGATAAATAAGACAACACTTAATTATAACTTAACATAATGTACAACAAACTAAACGAATTATGTTAACAAAAGCATTACAACAGACAAACTATTAAACAAACTATTAGCAAAATATTATAATCATATAACAAAATGTTATGAGTATACAACAAAGAAACAATAAACAAAACAACATAACTTATATAACACAATATTCAACATATAATTAAATAAACAAAATAAAATACATAAGAAAAATAATACAACCTGCAATCAACACAATAATCAACATAAAAAGTAGCCATTTGAGAATGCATTAAAATTAAACAATATAACACCATATATAAGAGACCAATAAAATGAAACAATTAAAACCTAAACCTAAAAATATACAGTGTACAACTTTGCAGTGTCAAAGTAATACGAGGTATGGGAACAAAGATATTGTTGGGTGTGAGGAGGGAAAATTGAATAGGTAGATGTGAAAACTCAACACAGGAAGTGAGGCAAACCAGAGGAGAGGAACAGATTTCAATGGAGGAGCTGAGCGTCAATTAGGGATTTTTGCATAATGAGAAAAGGAAGCTATCTGAAATTAGTATACGAAATAAGGAAAGAGGTGTTGATCTGAGGAGAAATCTCACGAAATTATCAAATTAAAATAATACAAATTGAAATTAAACGCACACAATAACAATTTAACTAATAAGAAAATATAATTAATAAACAAAAAATGACATAAATTAAATGCACACAAAAATAAAACAAATCAAACCAAATAATAATTGTTTTAACAGGGAAATCACCAGGGCATTATTTGGTCTAGGGGCCCTTCCCGACTGATCCACGCTCCTCGCTACGAACTCAGGCTAACATATTTGCAAAAAAACAACCAAATACAATTCTCATTTATTTTCAAACTTTGGTTACAAATAAATCATCTCCCTATACGTAGTTTTTCCCTCCCCCTCCTCTATTACAAAACGGATATATAAAAAAAACCTCCACAATTAATGAACTGATAGAATAGAAAAATAGTTATCATAAAAAATGGATCACATTGGGTTTGATTCTACCCACCCACTTTAGAAAACGTTTAAAACAATCATATCAGGTTTTATCTCGTATGCCATTAGTGAAACCTTCCAATTGATCTGAACTATAATTTGTTAAATAACTTGAAGACATGTCACAACATAGATTCGGGTGCATCTTGAGCAGATCCGTGATGAAGAACCAACCATAATTATCAAAATGTGCCTTTGTTTATAAAATGATTCTTACGAGACCCAACTTTCCGTGTTGGGATCAAAACCCATGTTCTAGATTCTTTATATTTATCTTTGTTTGCATGAAAATCGAGGTCGAGATTGTCTATCTAGAACTTTTATTAATTTGGATGAATTATTCCCCTTGAAATGGAGGTCCACACATGTGAACTGGGTGTATTTTGACACACGTGTCCATATTCCAACATCACTGCAAAGAAAACCCATGCTTTGGATTTTTGCCTCAAAGTGCACAGATATGCTAAACAATGACGGGTACCAGAATGACAATATTGGTGCAAAAATGTTGAACTATTGTTATGGGACAAGAATATTGTTTGTGCTAGTACAAGAATCACACTTCACAAACTATCATCAATAAAGCATGATACAATCATCTCTTAACCACTAAAAACATAGAAAATACAATGTATTAACCACACTCGATAAAATGACGAATGATGGTGTTTAATTAGGGTTTATGGTGTGTATTGACAACTTAATGCAGGAAAATATATAATAATGAATGTTTTTGTATAGTGGAAAGCATGACAAAAGTTGATCTAAACAACCTTTCATTCACCTTTTGACCAAACCATGAAGAGAACAAACTTTGCAATCTCAGAGATCAAGTTTTAGGATTGCTTCAATGAGATCAATGATATTACAATAGTCATAACTACCTCTAGTAACATGTAGGGTTGACCTCTGAAAGACTCATAAATAGAATGATGTTTCCACATATAGGGTTTTCCTGAAATAACATCACAAACTTTTAGTGGGGAAACATCGCATACTACCTAATATTTGAAGAACACATATTTCATTAAATTTGGAAATATTCTATTACATGGACTTCATTAACATTGATTTTTTTATAAATCCTTAATATATTCCATGGAGGAAGTCAATATATTGAGATGCCTAGTCTGGACTTAAGTAAGTGATTTTCCTTTGAGAACCAATTCCAGGAGTAGAGCCTGCCTTACAAGCAGGAGGTTAGTGGTTCGATTCCTCCGTTCCCTAACATAAATTAGCATAAGATAGGAGTAGAGATTGCCTTATAACCACACAATGAGGTGACAACTAAGGTATCCAAACCCATATGAGGAAGATTAGAAAGGTGATTGCATCAAACAATGACCAAGGCCCTGGGTTCTATTGCAACCTATTGCATCTATGTAATTGGCTAAGAAAATGTTTGTGAATTTATGGGATGTAACATCTAGTTTAGAAAATGCATATATGCATGGATGGTATTGTGAGTTTGCATTTGGGGACTCATATAAGAAAATATGGAAGTTTCAAGGACCGCTACTCTAGGAGATGTTACCTTAGAGGCAAAAAAGTCTTCAAGATTCGTTGGAGCAACAATATTTATCCCATGAATTTGTGGATTTCTTGTGGATTTCAAATGTGGAGTGACAATATTGATCCCATGATCTTAAAATATCTTCTCATTTTGTATTTCTTTAATGGAAATAACATATCCTATATTGGATCTTGGATGTTTAAATATAGTTAATATTAGCCTTTTCCATAGTATAGTTGTTTCAGTTACTGAATAGAGACAAAAATAAACTCTGGCATTCCTTGGGAGGATAAAATAAAATGTTAGTATATGGAATGAGCCTAATGTTACTTCTAGGATACAATCTTGGTGGACTAGAAATTTAGCTATTGATAAATAATTTTGCATTGATCTCTTGTACCTTAACTATTTCATTTCATAGTTACTACTGTTAATAGGATTATTGTTAAATATATATATATATATATATATATATTAGGTGTGTTTTAACTTTTATTAGTGCTTCAAATAATTGACGCCAATATTTTATAATATTTAAAATGAAACTACAACATGCATGCTTTATTTTATAGACCTTACATAAATCAAGAAAAATAATATTGTAACAATGACTATGCACAACAAATCTATTGGAAACCAAACTGCACAAAATAACTCATAACCATTATTTGGTCTCATAAAACATCCATTGATTGATTGATATCACGAGTCATACCTTTATATGACATCTAGTTCTTTTGGCTCCAGATTGATCTCTCAATTGTATTTTCAATCTTATATTCAAATCTCAAAACTCATTTCCAGAAAAAATCCTCAAAAACTCAAAGGAATATTCACCACAAAAGAAAGAGGATATGCAAGCATTCAAATAAATTTCCTCTTACAATAAAACCCAAGTGTAGAAACATAACTTTGTGCCCTACAATTGCTTCAAATTCTAGGAAAATCGTGAAATGATTGCATGAATCCCAATCCCACATTGGAGCTTCCTTCTTTGATTTGGAATTAGGATAGAGAGATATTTAGGCCCAATTTAATCTACCTTAGGTACATTATGTATATGTACTTTGAAATAACACCCAACAATTCATGTTCTTCGAAATTGGACAGGAGTCCCACTATTCTAGCCAACTCAAAACCTTGTGATTACATCCTTGTGCTTGTGCCATAACGAAATCTAGTGACCATTATTTTTTCTTTCCAGCAAAAGAACAAGTGCAAATCCAAAAAAAACATTAGTTAAATACAACATCATATACCTTCTTATCTTGTTCTAGAGGCAACAAAGGTCATGTGCAGAGGAAAAACACTAACAATGGTGATTGTTAGGATAAAGGTGCCCCCAGAGAAATGATTACATCTTTGTGCTTTTGTTAGAAGGAAATATAACAACCACAACCACAACCACTATCTTTTATTCTAACAAAAGTACAAGAACAATGTTGATAACAATATTGGGGCACTAACCTTTGTTTAGGTGAATCACCTCCTTTCTTTGTTTAGCAACCAATAAGCATGGTTCATCACATAGGGGAATTGAAAGTATGGTGAGGGTGTATCATATTCATACTGCTACATGAACTTGTGATAAAAGGGAATTTGAGGAAAAAGGAAAACCTTGAGCAATGATTTCATACTTGTTCTTTTTCTTGAAGGAAAACTAGTAACCATTGGCTTTCCAGCTATGACAAGAAAAAATGTAGAGCCCACAACAACATATGATTTGGATACATTTCTTGTTTCATAATCTTGGATGTTATTATATTGTTCCAGAGATAATAAATGGGCACACATCAAGCCATAACACTAACCATGGTGATTGTTAGAAAAAAATCACCCTTAGAGCATTGATTGCATCAACTTTGAGTGAGAGAGCCTCCGACTCAATTGAATCCATCTTAGGTACATTGTGTGTATGCACTTTGAAATAACACCAGGTACAATTCATAAAATATGGAATTGGATAAAAATAACACTATTATAGCTATTTTGAAGCCTTGAGGTTGTGTGAAAATGAACACTGACAACTTCTTTCTTTCCTTCTAGTAAAAGCACAAGTGCAAAGCCATCAACAACATTGGATTTAAATACACTTCTTATTGCAACATTGTGGATATTCCTAGCATGTTACAGAGCCACTAAAAGGGAACATACAAAGGTAGGACACTAACCATGGTGCTTTTTAGGACTAAGGCACCCTCAAAGCATTGATTTCATCATTGTGTGTGTTCTAGAAAGAAAGGTAGCAACCACTAAATTTCCATCTAGCAGAAGCATAAGTGCATTGCTGGTGACAACATTAGAACACTAACATTGGTTAGGGTGAAATAACCTCCTTGCTTTGTCTAGAGACCAAAAATCATGGCTTATCATGTAGGGGAATTAGAAGTAGGGCTAGGGAAAAGCATGTTCATATTGCTACATGGGCTTGTGCTAAAAGAGCATGTAAAAAGTAACCCTGAGCAATGGCACATACGTGTTCTTGTTCCTAAAGGAAATCTAACAACTTCTAACTTTCCATCTATGAAAAAAATAAATGTAGAGCCCAAAACAACATTAGATTTGAATATATTTATTGTTTCATAATCATGGATCTAATTTAGCTTGTTCCAAAGCTAATACAAGATTGAAACTCATCTTGAAACCCGACATTCAACACTTAAAAGAAATAGTAGGAAGGACCAACTAGGAATTGATATTGCATACAATGAAACAATAATACTATTCTTCAAGTCTAATTCCAAGCACTCAATGACACAACTAAAACCAAAGCAATTGTTTAAATTCAAAGGTGAGAAACCTTTATCATTGTCCCTTGAGATCCAAAATCAACACAACTTCACATTTTTTTTAATTTTTCAATGTAGGAAAATGAGATAGCCAATCAATTCACATTTGAGGTTGTATAATTCACTTGGTTTCAATAATACAATTAAAGCTCAACACCTAACCAAAATAAAGCATTTTCTACTAGACTCGCTTGACCAAACAACAAGCATTTGCAAACTAGACTGGGACTGAAATACCAAATTACTAAACAAAAAAGTTGAGATGATTTCCCAACCATTTTATAACATGCAACCAAAGCATGATTGTCATCTTCTAGTTTGTCCCTTGAACACTCTATGATACATGCCAACAACTAAGGAAACACTTATTTAGACAATTTTAACATATAGAACTAACAAAATGACAATTTATACAAGAGCTAGGCTTCTCTAAAACCATTTAAACTATTAGATTTTGTCTATGTTTCTGCAAGAATTAAGCATTAAGATTATGTGACTTTTTTACAACATTTAAGATTACTAAAACTCATACAACATCTAAACATAATTCCCAACAAAAATTCAATGACTTTCTTTTGTTGCATCCATGAAACTCTATCGAATGGCCAATTTTCAAAGATAATACTATTATTGAACATCTATAAAATTCACACATCCAAACAATAAACTTAAGTAGCATGGTTCAAATATAAGGTTAAGGTAGCTTTCTTTTGTAGCACATTGGAATTTCAATCAACCATGTCTTCCAAGTCGTGAAACCATTATTTCACCATTACAAAGATAGGCTAATTCACATGGATGTACAGATGCATCCAAATAGTTGATTACGATGAAAATAAACTTATGATCCCATCAATCAAAACTCGAAGTTACCACAAATGTGTTTTCATCATGTCAAGACTTGGACAATATTTAAATGTTATATATTAACTTGCAAAACACACTGCAAGCCAATCCAAACTTTTTGATTCATACTAGGGTATATAAGTTTCCTTCTTGCACAAGCACAAGCACATCTCAAACAACATCATTCCACTGTGGAGGAAAACTAGCACGTGCTAGCTTTCTTGGTTACACAAGCACAAGTGCATTTCGAACAACATCATTCCACTATATAGGAAAGATAGTGCATGGTAGTTTTCCTTCTTACACAAGCACATGGGCATTTCGAACAACATCATTCCACTGTGGAGGAAAGATAGTGCATGGTAGATTTCCCTTTTGCATAAGCACAAGCGCATTTCAAACATCAATCCATTAGAAAGGAAATGTAGCTTGTGGTAGTTTTCATTCTTGCTCAAGCACAAGCGCATTTCGAATAACATCATTCCACTATGGATGAAAGATATCACATGCTAGTTTTTCTTCTTACACAAGCAAAAGAACATTTCGAATAACATCATTTCACTATAGGGGAAACCTATCCCGTACTAGTTTTCCTTCTTGTACAAGCAAAAATGCAATTCAAACAATATCATTCTATTGTGGGAGAAAAATAGTGCACAGGCACAAGCTCATTTCAAACAATGTCATTCTACTGTGGGGGGGAACTTGCATGTGCTAGATTTCCTTCTTGCACAAGTACAAGTGCCTTTCTAACAACATCATTCCACTGTGGTGGAAAGATAATGCATGCTAGTTTTCTTTCTTGCAAAGGTACAAACACTTTTTGAACAACATCATTCCATTGCGAGGGAAAGTTATCTTTCCCTCTTGCATAAGCACAAGCGCAAGTGCATCTCAAACAACATCATTCCACCATGGGGGGAAGCTAGTGTGTGCTATATTTCCCTCTTGAAAAATCACAAGTACATCTCAAACATCATCCCACCATGCACAAGCACAAATGCATCTAAAACAACATCATTCCATTGTGAGGGAAAGCTAGCACGCTAGCTTTCTCTCTTGCACAAACACAAGCGCATCTTGAACAACATCATTCCTCCATGGGGTAAAACTAGTGCATGATAGCATTCCATATTACAAAATCACAAGTGCATCTTGACCAACATCATTTCACTGTGGGGAAAAACTAATGCATGCTAGCTTTCCCTCTTGCACAAACGCAAGCACATCCTGAACATCATTCTAGCATGGAGGAAAGCTTGCACATGCTAGCTATCCTTTGCTCTTGCATAAGCACAAGTGCATCTAAAAAAAAATTGTTCCACTATCGAGGAAAGCTAGCCCATGCTAGCTTTCCCTCTTGCACAAGAACAACTGCATCTCAAACAACATCATCCCACTATGGGGGAAAGCTAGTGTGTTATCTTTCCCTCTTGCACAAGAACAAGCACATCTCGAGCAACATGATTCCACCATGGGGGAAAGCTAACACATGCTAGCTTTTCCACTTGCACAAGCACAAGTGGATCTCAAACAACATCATTCCATCATGGGGGAAAGCTAGTGTGTGTTGGCTTTCCATGTTACACAAGCACAAGCACATCTTCAACAACATCACTTCCCCTCTTGCACAAGCAGATGCGCATCTCCAAAAACATCATCCCACCATGATGGAAAGCTAGCATGTGCTAGCATTATGTCTTGCACAAGTAGGAGCACATCTTGAACATCATAGCATAGTTGGGGTAAACTAGTGCATGGTAGTTTTCCCTCTTAACAACATCATCCCATCGTGGGGGAAATCTAGTGCATTTTATCTTACCCTCTTTTACAAGCAAGGGCGCATCTCGAACAACATCATCCCACCAAGAGGGAAAGCTATAATGCTTTAGATTTCCATCTTGCACAAGCAACAACGCATCACAAACAACATCATCCCACCCGTGGGGAAACCTAGAATGTGCTAGCTTTCCCTCTTGCACAAGAAAGACCACATCTTGAACAACATCATCCAACCATAGGGGAAATATATCACATTTTAATCTTCTCTCTTGCACAAGCATGAGCACATATCGAACAACATCATCCAACAATGGGCCAAAGTTAGCACATGGTAGCTTTCCCTCTTGCACAAGCACGAGCTCATCTCGTACAACATCAACCCACCATGGGGGAAAACTAGTGTGTGCTAGATTTACCTCTTACACAACACGATTTTATCTCGGATATAATCATCCCACTGGGGTGGAAAGCTAGCTCATGTTAGATTTTCGTCTTAGACAAGCATGACCTCATCTCGAACAACTTCATCCCACCATGGGGGAAAGCTACCTTCTGCACAAGTATGATCTCATCACGGACAACATCATCCCACCATGGGGGAAAGCTAGCACGTCCTAGATTTCCCTCTTGGACAAGCACAAGCTCATCTTGGACAACATCATCCCACCATCAAGGGAAGCTAGCATGTTCTAACTTTCCCTCTTGCACAAGAATGAGCTCATCTTGTAAAATATAATCTCACTGTGGGAGAAAGCTAGTGCGTGTTAGCTTTCCCTCTTGCACAAGCACAAGTTCATCTCGAAAATCATAGCACCATAGGGGAAAGATAGATCATGCTAGCTTTCCCTCTTGCAAAAGCACAAAATCATCTTGGAAAACATCATCCCACCATTGGGGACAACTAGCTCTTGCTAGCTTTCCCTCTTGCACAAGCATAAGCTCATCTCCGAGAACATAACCCCACCATGGGGGAAGCTAGTGCATGATATCTTTGACTCTAGCATAAACACGATCTAATCTCGGACAACATCATCCCAATATGGGTGAAATATAGCGCATGCTAGATTTCCCTCTTGCACAAGAACGAGATCATCTCAGACATCATCCCATCATGGTGAAAAGATAGTGCGTGCTAGCTTTCCCTCCTACACAAGCACGAGCTCCTCTCGAACAACATCATCTCACCGTGGGGAAAAGATAGCATGTGATAGCTTTCCCTCTTACACAAGAATGATCTCATCTCGGACAACATCATCCCACCCTAGGGGAAAGCTAGCTCATGTTAGCTATCACTCTTGCACAAGCACGAGCTCATTTTTGACAACGTCATCCCACCATGGGGGAAAGATAGCTCATGCTAGATTTCCCTCTTGCACAACCATGATCTCATCTCGGACAACATCATCCCACCATCTAGCTTTCCCTCTTGCACAAGCATGAGCTCATCTGAGATAACATCATCCCAATGTGGGGGAAAGCTAGTGTGTGCTAGTTTTCCATCTTGCATGAGCACGAGCTCATCTAGGACAACATCATCCCATCGTGGGGCAAAGCAAGCTCATGCTAGATTTTCCTCTTGCAAAAATCATGGGAGAAAGCAAGCTTGTGCTAGCTTTTCCTCTTGCGCAAGCACGAGCTCATCTCGAACAACATCATCTCACCATGGGGGAAAGCTAGCACTTGCTAGATTTCCCTCTTGCACAAGCATGAGATCATCTCAGACAACATCATCCCACCATGGGGGAAATCTAGTATGCACTACCTTTCCCTCTTGCGTAAGCACGATCTCATCTCAGACATCATCATCCCACCATGGGGTTAAAGCTACCGTGCACTAGAGTTTCCTCTTGCACAAGCATGAGCTCATCTTAGATAACATCATCCTGTCATGGGCGAAAGCTACCTCTTGCACACGCACAATCTCATCATGGACAACATCATCCCATCATGGGAGAAAGCTAGCACATGCTATCTTTCCCTCTTGCACAAGCAAAAGATCATCATAAACAACATCATCCCACTGTGGTGGAAAGCTAGAGTGTGCTAGCTTTCCCTGTTGCACAAGCACGAGCATATGTTGGACAACATCATCCCACCATGGGGGAAAGCTAGCGCATCCTACCTTTCCTTCTTGCACAAGAACAAACTCATCTCGGACAACATCAACCCATCATGGGGGGAATCTAAAATGTGTTATTTTTCCTTCTTGCACAACCATGAGCTTATCTCTGACATCATCATCCCACCATGGGGGAAAGCTAGAGTGTGATAGATTTTCCTCTTACACAAGCATGATCTCATCTCGAACAACATCATCCCATCATGGGGGAAATATACCTCTTGCATTAGCACAAACGCATCGTGAACAACAGCATCCCACCATGGGGGAAAACTAGCACGTGCTATCTTTCCCTCTTGCACAAGCACAAGCTCATCTCGGACAACATCATCCCACCATTGAGGGAAGTTAGCACATTCTAGTTTTCCCTCTTGCATAAGAATGAGCTCATCTCATACAACATCATCCCACCATGTGAGAAAGCTAGTGCGTGCGATCTTTCCCTCTTGCAGAAGCACGAGCTCATCTCAAACATCATCTCATTGTAGGGGAAAGCTATCTCATTTCCCACTTGCACAAGCATGCACTCATCTCCGAAAACATCATTTCACCATGGGTGAAAGCTAGCTTTCCCTCTTATACAAGCATAAGCTCATCTCTAACAACATCATCCCACTATGGGGGAAATCTAGAGCGTGCTAGCTTTCCCTCTTGCACAAACACGATCTCTTCTCAGATAATATCATCCCACCGTGGGTGAAAGCTAGCACATGCTAACTTTCCCTCTTGCACAAGCACGAGCTCATCTTGAATGAAATCATTCCACCGTGGGGAAAAGCTAGCTCGTGCTGTCTTTTTGTCTTGATCAAGCACAAGCTCATCACAGATAACATGATCCCACCGTGGGGAAAAGCTAGCATGTGCTATCTTTTCATCTTACACAAGCACAAGCTCATCACAAACAACATCATCCCACCGTGGGGGAAATCTAGGGCATGTTATCTTTCCCTATTGCACAAGGACGAGCTCATCTTCGAAAACATCATCTCACCGTGGGGGGAAGTTAGCATGTGTTAGCTTTCCCTCTTGCACAAGCACAAGATCATCTCAGATAACATCATCCCACCATGGGCGAAAGCTAGCTTCTGCTAGCTTTCCCTCTTATACAAGCATAAGCTCATCTCCGACAACATCATCCCACTATGGGGAAAAGCTAGCGTGTGCTAGATTTCCCTCTTGCACAAACACGATCTCTTCTCACACAATATCATCCCACCGTTGGTGAAATCTAGCATGTGCTAGCTTTCCCTCTTGCACAAGCATGAGCTCATCTTGAACGAAATCATCCCACTGTGGGGAAAAGCTATCTCATGCTATATTTCTATCTTGATCAAGCACGAGCTCATCACGGATAACATCATCCCACCATGGGGGAAAGCTAGTGTGTGCTAGCTTTCCATATTGCACAAACACAAGCTCATCACAAACAACATCATTTCACTGTGGGGGAAATCTAGTGCATGTTATATTTCCCTCTTACACAAGCACAAGCTCATCTCCGACAACATCATCGCATTGTGGGGGGAAGTTAGCACGTGTTAGCTTTCCCTCTTCCACAAGCACGAGCTCATCTCGGACAACATCATCCTACCATGGGGAAAGCCACTGAGTGTTATCTTTTCCTCTTACACAAGCATGAGCTCATCTTAGAAAACATCATCCCACCATGAGGGAAAGCTAGCTCATGCTAGCTTTCCCTCTTGCACAAGCACAAGCTCATATTGGACAACACCATCCCACTATGGGTAGGCTAGTTTTCCCAGTTGCATAAGCGCGAGTGAATATCGAACAACATCATCCCACCGTGGGGGAAATCTAGTGTGTGCTAGCTTTCCCTCACGGAGGGATGATGTTGTCTGAGATGTGCTTATGCTTCTATGATATCTTTCCCTCTTGCATAAGCACAAGTTCATCTCAGACAAAATCATCCCACTGTGGAAAAAAGATGCTAGCTTTCCCTCTTGTATAAGAATGACCTCATCTCAAACAACATCATCCCACCTTGGGGAAAAGCTAGCTCATGCAAGCTTTCCCTCTTGCACAAGCACGACCTCATCTCGGACAACATCCCACCATGGGGGAAAGCTAGCACATGCTAGCTTTCCCTCTTGAACGAGCACAACTTCATCTCGAACAACATCATCCCACCATGTGGAAAGCTAGCTCGTGCTAGCTTTTCCTCTTACACAAGCATGCGTTCATCTCAGAAAACATCATCCCACAGTGGGTGAAATCTAGCTTGTGCTAGCTTTCTCTCTTACACAAGCACAAGCTCATCTCGGAAAACATCATCCCATCATGGGGAAAATCTAGCATGTGCTAGATTTTCCTCTTGCACAAGCATGACCTCATCTTGAACAACATTATCCCATCGTGGGGGAAAACTAGCACATGCTAGCTTTCCCTCTTAGACAAGCACAAGATCATCTAAGACAACATCATCCCACTGTGGGATAAAGCTAGTGTGTGAAAGCTTTCCATCTTGCACAAGCACAAGATCATCTTAGACATTATCTCACCATGGGGCAAATCTAGGGCATGTTAGATTTCCCTCTTGCACAAACACAAGCTCATGTCAAGAATCATTGCACCATGGGGAAAAAAAAGAGAGTGTTATCTTTCCCTCTTGGACAAGGATGACCTCATCTCGAACAACATCCCACTGTGGGGGAATGCTTATGCGTGCTAGTTCTCCCTCTTACATAAGCATGATCTCATCTCAGAAAACATCATCCCACTCTAGGGGAAATCTAGTGTGTGCTAAGTTTCCTTCTTGGAAAATATCATCCCACCGTGGGGGAAAGCTACCTCATCCTAGCTTTCCCTCGTGCAGAAGCATGAGCTCATCTCGAACAACATCAACCCATCGTGGGAAAAATCTAGTGCATGCTAGCATTACCTTTTCCATAAGCACGAGCTCATCTTGGACAACATCATCCCACCATGGGGGAAACCTAGCATTTCATTCTCACACAAGCATGAGTTCATCTTGAACAACATCATCCCATTGTGGGGGAAAGCTAGCTCATGCTACCTTTCCCTCTTGCACAAGCAACAACTCATCTAGGACAACATCATCCCACCGTGGGGGAAAGCTAGCGAATTCTACCTTTCCCTCTTGCACAAGCATGAGATCATAGCGGACAACATCATCCCATCGTGGGAGAAATATAGTGCATGCTAGCTTTCCCTCTTGCACAAGTATGAGCTCATATCGAACAAGATCAACCCATCGTGGGGGAAGGGTAGTGTGTGCTGGCTTTTCCTCTTGCACAAGCATGAGATCATCTTGGAAAACGTCATCCCATAATGGGCGAAAGCTAGCACATGCTAGATTTCCCTCTTGCACAAACACAAGCTCATCTCAAACATCATCCCACCATACGGGAAATCTAGCTCATCGTAGCTTTCCCTTTTTCACAAGCAAAAGCTCATCATAGACAACCACATCCCATTGTGGGGTAAAGCTAGCGTGCTAGATTTCCCTCTTGCAGAAGCATGAGGAAGTCTCAGACTACATCATCCTACAATGGGGGAACACTAGCACATGCCTCTTGCAAAAGCACAAGCTCATCTGGGACAACATCATCCCATCGTGGGGGTAAGAAAAAGTGTGCTAGTTTTTTCTCTTGCACAAGCATGAGGTCATCTCAGACAACATCATTGCATTGCCAGGGAAAGTTAGCGCATGCTAGATTTCCCTCTTGCACAAGCACAAGCTCATCTCGGACAACAACATCCCACCATGGGGGAAAGCTAGCTTTCCTATGCTAGCTTTCCCTCTTGCACAGGAATGACCTCATCTCAAACAAGATCATCCCATCATGGGCGAAAGGTAGTGCATGCTAGCTTTCCATCTTGTACAAGCTCGAGCTCATCTCGGACGACATCATCCCACCCTAGGAAAAATCTATCACATGCTAGCTTTCCCTCTTGCACAAGCACAAGCTCATCTAGGACAACATCATCCCACCATGGGGGAAAGCTAACGCTTGCTACCTTTCCCGCTTGCACAAGAACGAGTTCATCTCGGACAACATAATCCCATCGTGGGGGAAATCTAGCTCGTGCTATCTTTCCCTCTTCCACAGGCACGAGGTCATCTCAGACAACATCATCCCACCATGGGAATGCTACATTTCCCTCTTGCACAAGCACGAGCTCATCTCGGACAACATCATCCCAATGTTGGTGAAAGATAGCATATGCTAGCTTTCCCTCTTTCACAAGCACGAGCTCATCTCGCATAACATCATCTACTAATGGGGGAAAGGTAGTGCATGCTAGATTCTCCTCTTGCACAAACACAAGCTCATCTTAGACAACATCATCCCACCATTGAGGAAAGGTAGCATGTGCTATATTTTCCTCTTACACAAGCATGAGCTCATCTTAGACAACATCATTCCACTGTGAGGTAAAGCTAGCTTTTGCTAGCTTTCCCTATTGCCCAAGCACTAGCTCATCTCAGACAACGTCATCCCACCATGGGTGGAAGCTAATGCTTTCTAGATTTCCCCCTTACACATGCACAAGCTCATCTTGGACAACATCATTCCACTATGGGGGGAAGCTAGAGTGTGTTAGATTTCCCTCTTGCACAAGCATGAGTTCATCTTGAACAAAAACATCCCACCATGGGGAAAATATAGTGTGTGCTAACTTTCCCACTTGCACAAGCACAAGCTCGTCTTGGACAACATCATCCCACCATGGGGGAAATCTAGTGTGTGTTCTTTCCCTCTTGCACAAGCATGATCTCATCTCAGAAAACATCATCCCACCCTAGGGAAAAGCTAGTGTTTGCTAGCTTTCCCTCTTTCACAAGCATGATTTCATCTTGGACATCCTCCTACTGGACAACATCATCCCATTGTGTGGGAAAGCTAGCTCATGCTAGCTTTCCCTCTTACACAATCTCATCTTGGACAACATCATCCCACCGTTGGGGAAAGCTAGCATGTGCTAGATTTCCCTCTTGCACAAGAACGAGCTCATCTCAGAAAACATCATCCCATCGTGGGGGAAATCTATTGCGTGCTAGCTTTCTCTCTTGCACAAGAACAAACATGAGCTCATTTGGGATAGCATCATCCTGCCATGGGGGCAAAAAAGTGCATGCTAGCTTTCCCTCTTACAGAACCATGAGATCATCTCGAACAACATCATCCCACTGTGGGCGAAAGCTAGCACATGCTAGCTTTAGATATTGCAAAAGCACGAGCTCATCCCATACAACATCATCCCATCATGGAGGAAAGTTAGTGTTTGTTGGATTTCCCTCTTGCACAAGAAGGAGCTCATATCGGACATCATCAACCCACCGTGGGGGAAATCTAGCATCTGTTGCCTTTCCCTTTTGCACAAGCATGAACTCATGTTGAATATTATCATCCCACTCTTGGTGAAAGCTAGTGCATGCTAGCTTTCTCTCTTGCACAAGAACGAGCTCATCTCGGACACCATCATCCCACCATGGAGGAAAGTGAGCATTTGCTAGCTTTCCCTCTTGCACAAGCATGAGCTCATCTCGGACAAAATCATCCCATCATGGGGAAAAGCTAGCATGTCCTAGTTTTCCCTTTTGCACAAGCACAAGCTCATCTCAGACAACATCATCCCACCGTGGGAGAAAGCTAGTGCATGCTAGCTTTCCCTCTTGCACAAACACGAGCTTGTCTCGAATAACATCCCACCATGGGGGCAAGCTAGCTCGTGATAGTTGTCCTTCTTGCAAAATCATGAGCTCATCTCAGACAACATCATCCCACCCTAGGGGAAAGCTATTGCATGCTAACTTTCCCTCTTACACAAGCATGAGCTCATCTCAAACTACATCATCCCACCGTTGGGTAAAGCTACCTCTTTTACAAGCATGAGCAAATCTCAGACAACATCATTCCATCATGGGGGAAAGCTACTGCATGCTAGCTTTCCCTCTTGCACAAGCATGACCTCATCTCTGACAACATCATCCCACCATAGGGGAAAGCTAACGCGTGTTAGCTTTCCCTCTTTCACAAGAACGAGCTCATCTCAGACAGCATTATCACATCATTGGGGAAAGCTAGTGTGTTCTAGCTTTCCCTCTTGGAAAAGCGCATGCTGGCTTTCCCTATTGGGAAAGCACAAGCTCATCTAATACAACATCATCCCACAATGGGAAAAGCTAACACATGCTAACTTTCCCCTCTTGCACAAGCACAATCTCATCTCAAACAACATCATCACACCATGGGGGAAAGCATGCTAATTTTCCCTCTTGCACTAGCACGACTACATCTCAGGGGAAAGTGTGCTAGCTTTCCCTCTTACACAAGCACGAGCTCATCTCAGACAACATCATCCCACCGTGGGAATGCTACATTTCCCTCTTGCACAAGCATGAGCTCATCTCGAACAACATCATCCCAATGTGGGTGAAAGATAGCATGTGCTAGCTTTCCCTCTTACACAAGCACGAGCTCATCTCACATAACATCATCTGCTGATGGGGGAAAGGTAGTGCATGCTAGATTTTCCTCTTGCACAAACACAAGCTCATCTCAGACAACATCATCCCACCATTGGGGAAAGGTAGCAAATGCTATATTTTCCTCTTACACAAGCATGAGCTCATCTTAGACAACATCATCCCACTGTGAGGTAAAGCTAGATTTTGCTAGCTTTCCCTATTGCCCAAGCACTAGCTCATCTCAGACAACGTCATCGCACCATGGGGGGAAGCTAGCGCTTGCTACATTTCCCCCTTACACATGCATGAGCTCATCCTGGACAACATCATTCCACTGTGGGGGGAAGCTAGAGTGTGTCAGATTTCCCTCTTGCACAAACACGAGTTCATCTCGGACAAAAACATCCCACCATGGGGAAAATATAGTGTGTGCTAACTTTCCCACTTGCACAAGCACAATCTTGTCTTGGACAACATCATCCCACCATGGGGGAAATCTAGTGTGTGTTCTTTCACTCTTGCACAAGCATGAGCTCATATCAGACAACATCATCCCATCCTGGGGAAAAGCTAGTGTGTTCTAGCTTTCCCTCTTTCACAAGCATAATTTCATCTTGGACATCCTCCCACTGGACAACATCATCCCACTATGTGGGAAAGCTAGCTCATGCTAGCTTTCCCTCTTGCACAATCTCATCTCGGACAACATCATCCCACCATTGGGGAAAGCTAGCACGTGCTAGCTTTCCCTCTTGCACAAGGACGAGCTCATCTCAGAAAACATCATCCCATCATGGGGGAAATCTATTGCGTGCTATCTTTCTCTCTTGCACAAGCACAAGCATGAGCTCATCGTGGATAGCATCACCTTACAATGGGGGAAAGATAGTGCATGCTAGCTTTCTCTCTTACACAACCATGAGCTCATCTCGAACAACATCATCCCACCGTGGGTGAAAGCTGGCACATGCTAGCTTTAGATCTTACAAAAGCATGAGCTCATCCCATATAGCATCATCCCATCGTTGAGGAAAGCTAGCGTTTGTTGGCTTTCCCTCTTGCACAAGAAGGAGCTCATATCGGACATCATCAACCCACTGTGGGGGAAATCTAGCACGTGTTGCCTTTCCCTCTTGCACAAGCACGAACTCATGTTGAACAATATCATCCCACTCTGGGTAAAAGCTAGTGCATGCTAGCTTTCTCTCTTTCACAAGCACGAGCTCATCTCAGACACAATCATCCGACCATGGAGGAAAGTGAGCGTTTGCTAGCTTTCCCTCTTGTAGAAGCATGAGCTCATCTCAGACAACAATATCCCATCATGGAGAAAAGCTAGCACATCCTAGTTTTCCCTCTTGCACAAGCACAAGCTCATCTCTAACAACATCATCCCACCATGGGGGAAAGCTAGTGCATGCTAGCTTTCCCTCTTGCACAAACACGAGCTTGTCTCGAATAACATCCCACCATGGGGGAAAGCTAGCTCGTGATAGTTGTCCTTCTTGAAAAATCATGAGCTCATCTCAGACAACATCATCCCACCCTGGGGGAAATCTATTGCATGCTAGCTTTCCCTCTTACACAAGCATGAGCTCATCTCAAACTACATCATCCCACCGTTGGGTAAAGATACCTCTTGTACAAGCATGAGCTAATATCGGACAACATCATTCCATCATGGGGGAAAACTAGTGCGTGCTAGCTTTCCCTCTTGCACAAGCACAACCTCATCTCTGACAACATCATCCCACCATAGGGGAAAGCTAACATGTGTTAGCTTTCCCTCTTTCACAAGAACGAGCTCATCTCAGACAACATCATTGCATCATTGGGGAAAGCTAGTGTGTGCTAGCTTGCCCTCTTGGACAAGTGCATGCTAGCCTTCCCTATTGGACAAGCACAAGGTCATCTAAGACAACATCATCCCACAATGGGAAAAGCTAAAACATGCTAACTTTCCTATCTTGCACAAGCACAATCTCATCTTAGACAACATCGTCGCACCATGGGGGAAAGCATGCTAATTTTCCCTCTTGCACTAGAACGACTGCATCTCGGGGGAAAGTGTGCTAGATTTCCCTCTTAGACAAGCACGAGCTCATCTCGGACAACATCATCCCACCATGGGAATGCTACATTTCCCTCTTTCACAAGCACGAGCTCATCTCAGACAACATCATCCCAATGTGGGTGAAAGATAGCATGTGCTAGCTTTCCCTCTTAGACAAGCAAGAGCTCATCTCGCATAACATCATCTACTGATGGGGGAAAGGTAATGCATGCTAGATTTTCCTCTTGCACAAACACAAGCTCATCTCAGACAACATCATCCCACCATTGGGGAAAGGTAGCACATGCTATATTTTCCTCTTACACAAGCATGAGCTCATCTTAGACAACATCATCCCACTGTGAGGTAAAGCTATCTTTTTCTAGCTTTCCATATTGCCCAAGCAGTAGATCATCACAGACAACGTCATCCCACCATGGGGGGAAGCTAACTATTGCTAGATTTCCCCCTTACACATGCACAAGATCATCCTGGACAACATCATTCCACTGTGGGGGGAAGCTAGAGTGTGTTAGATTTCCCTCTTGCACAAGCACGAGTTCATCTCGGAAAAAAACATCGCACCATGGGGAAAATATAGTGTGTGCTAACTTTCCCACTTGCACAAGCACAAGCTCATCTTGGACAACATCATCCCACCATGGGGGAAATCTAGTGTGTGTTCTTTCCCTCTTGCACAAGCATGAGCTCATCTCAGACAACATCATCCCACCTTGGGGAAAAGCTAGTGTGTGCTAGCTTTCCCTCTTTCACAAGCATGATTTCATCTTGGACATCCTCCCAGTGGACAACATCATCCCACTATGTGGGAAAGCTAGCTCATGCTAGATTTCCCTCTTGCACAATCTCATCTCAGACAACATCATCCCACCGTTGGGGAAATCTAGCACATGCTAGCTTTCCCTCTTGCACAAGGACGAGCTCATCTCAGAAAACATCATCCTATCATGGGGGAAATCTATTGTGTGCTAACTTTCTCTCTTGCATAAGCACAAGCACAAGCTCATCTTGGATAGCATCATCCTACCATGGGGGAAAGATAGTGTGTGCTAGCTTTCCCTCTTACATAACCATGAGCTCATCTCAAACAACATCATCCCACCATGGGTGAAAGATAGCACATGCTAGCTTTAGATCTTGCAAAAGCACGAGCTCATCCCATATAGCATCATCCCATCGTGGAGGAAAGCTAGCGTTTGTTGGCTTTCCCTCTTGCACAAGAAGGAGGTCATATCGGACATCATCAACCCATTGTGGGGGAAATCTAGCACGTGCTTCCTTTCCCTCTTACACCAACACAAACAAATGTTGAACAATATCATCACACTCTGGGTGAAAGGTAGTGCATGCTAGCTTTCTTTATTGCACAAGAACGAGCTCATCTCGGACACCATCATCCCACCGTGGAGGAAAGTGAGTGTTTGCTAGTTTTTCCTCTTGCACAAGCATGAGCTCATCTTGGACAACATCATCCCATCACGGGGAAAAGCTAGCATGTCCTAGTTTTCCCTTTTGCACAAGAACAAGCTCATCTCAGACAACATCATCCCACCATGGGGGAAAGCTAGTGCACGCTAGCTTTCCCTCTTGCACAAACATGAGCTTGTCTCCAATAACATCCCACCATGGGGGAAATCTAGCTCATGATAGTTGTCCTTCTTGCAAAATCATGAGCTTATCTCAAACAACATCATCCCACCCTAGGGGAAAGCTACTGCATGCTAGCTTTCCCTCTTACACAAGCATGAGCTCATCTCAAACTACAACATCCCACCGTTGGGTAAAGCTACCTCTTGCACAAGCATGACCTAATCTTGGACAACATCATTCCATCATGGGGGAAAGCTAGTGCATGCTATCTTTACCGCTTGCACAAGCATGACCTCATCTCTGACAACATCATCCCACCATAGGGGAAAGCTAACGTGTGTTAGCTTTCCCTCTTTCACAAGAACAAGCTCATCTCAGACAATATAATCACATCATTGGGGAAAGCTAGTGTGTGCTAGCTTTCCCTCTTGGACAAGCGCATGCTAGATTTCCCTATTGGACAAGCACAAGCTCATCTAAGACAACATCATCCCACAATGCGAAAAGCTTACACATGCTAACTTTCCCCTCTTGCAAAAGCACAATCTCATCTCAGACAACATCATCGCACCATGGGGGAAAGCATGCTAATTTTCCCTCTTGCACTAGCAGGACTGCATCTCGGGGGAAAGTGTGCTAGCTTTCCCTCTTACACAAGCATGAGCTCATCTCGGACAACATCATCCCACCATGGGCATACGAGCTTTCCCTCTTGCACAAGCATGAGCTCATCTCGAACAACATCATACCAGCTTGGGTGAAAGCTAGTGTGTGCTAGCTTTCCCTCTTGCATCAGCATGAGCTCATCTTGAACAACATCATCCCACCGTGGGGGAAATTTGGCTCGTGCTATCTTTCCCTCTTGCAAAAGAACGACCTCAGCTCGGCCAACATCATCCCACCATGGTGGAAAGTGAGCATGTGCTATCTTTCCCTCTTGCATAAGCACGAGCTCATCTCGGACAACATCATCCCATCATGGGGAAAAGCTAGCACATGCTAGTTTTCCCTTTTGCACAAGCATGAGCACATCTCGGACAACATCATCTTACCATGGAAAAAAGATAGCGCATGTTATCTTTCCCTCTTGCGCAAATGTGAGCGCGTGTCCGACAACATCCCACTGTGGGGGAAAGCTATCTCATGCTAGTTGTCCCTCCTGCAAACTCATGAGCTCATCTCAGACAACATCATCCCACCCTGGGGGTGCTAGATTTCCCTCTTACACAAGCATGAGCTCATGTCGACAACATCATCCCACCATGGGGTAAAGCTACCTCTTGCACAAGCACGAGCCAATTTGAGACAAGATCATTCCATTGTGGGGGAAAGCTAGTGTGTGTTAGCTTTCCCTCTTGCATAAGCATGAGCTCATCTCTGACAACATCATCCCACCATAGGGGAAAGCTAGTGTGTGTTAGATTTCCCTCTTGTACAAGCACGAGCTCATCTCAGACAACATCATTGCATCATTGGGGAAAGCTAGTGTGTGCTAGATTTCCCTCTTGGACAGGCACATGCTAGCTTTCCCTCTTGGACAAGGACAAGCCCATCTAAGACAACATCATCCCACAATGGGAAAGGCTATCATGTTCTATCTTTCCCCTCTTACATAAGAAAAAGCTCATCTCAGACAACGTCATCGCACTGTGACAGAAAGCATGCTAGTTTTCCCTCTTGCACAAGCATGAGTGCATCTTGGGCAACATCATCCCATTGTGGGGGAAAGCTAGCACGTGCTAGCTTTCCCTCTTGCACAAGCACGAGCTCATCTCGGACAACATCATCCCACTGTGGGCATACTAGCTTTCCCTCTTGCACAAGCATGAGCTCACCTCGAACAACATCATACCAACATGGGTGAAATCTAGCGTGTTCTAGGTTTCCCTCTTGGACAAGCATGAGATCATCTTGAAAAACATCATCCCACCCTGGGGGAAAGTTGGTTCATGCTAGCTTTCCCTCTTGCACAAGCACGACCTCATCTTGGACAACATCCGACCAAGGGGGAAAGCTAGCACATGCTAGCTTTCCCTCTTGAACAAGCACAACCTCATCTCGGACAACATCATCCCACCATGGGGAAAGCTATTCCGTGCTATATTTCCCTCTTGCACAAGCATGAGTTCATCTCAGACAACATCATCCCATAGTGGGTGAAAGATAGCTCATGCTAGCTTTCCCTCTTACACAAGCATGAGCTCATCTTGGAAAACATCATCCCATCGTGGGGGAAATCTAGCACATGCTATCTTTCCCTCTTACACAAGCACGAGCTCATCTAAGACAACATCATCCCATTGTGGGAGAAAGATAGCATGTGCAAGCTTTCCATCTTGCACAAGCACAAGCTCATCTCATACATTATCTCAACATGGGGCAAAGCTAGAGTGTGTTAGCTTTCCCTCTTGTACAAATACAATCTCATCTCAAACATCATTACACCATGGGGAAAAAATAGAGAGTGTTATATTTCTCTCTTGCACAAGGACGATCTCATCTTGAACAACATCCCACTGTGGGGGAATGCTTGCACGTGGTAGTTCTCCCTCTTACACAAGCATGATCGCATCTTGGAAAACATCATCCTACTGTGGGGGAAAGCTAGTGCATGCTAAGATTCCTTCTTGAATAAGCACGAGCTCATTTCGGAAAATATCACCCGAACGTGAGGGAAAGGTACCTCGTGCTATATTTCCCTCTTGCACAAGCATGAGCTCATCTCAGACAACATCATCCCACCGTGGGGAAAATCTAGGTCATGCTAGTTTTACCTTTTGCACAAGCACAAGCTTATCTTGGACAACATCATTGCACCCTGGGGAAAACCTAGCTTTCCTTCTCACACAAGCACGAGTTCATCCTGAACAACATCATCCCATTGTGGGGGAAATCTAGCTCATGCTACGTATCCCTCTTGCATAAGTAGCAACTCATCTTGGACAACATCATCCCACCGTGGGGGAAAGCTAGCACATTCTACCTTTCCCTCTTACATAAGAACAAGATCATCTCGGACAACATCATGCCATCTTGGGGGAAAGATAGTGCTTCTAGCTTTCCCTCTTGCACAGGCATGAGCTCATATCGAGCAAGATCATCCCATTGTGGGGGAAAGGTAACGCATGCTGGCTTTCCCTCTTGAACAAGCACAAGATCATCTCGAACAACATCATCCCACCATGGGAGAAAGATAACACATGCTAGCTTTCCCTCTTGCACAAGCACGAGCTCATCTCAAACATCATCCCACCATACGGGAAATCTAGCGCATCTTAGATTTCCCTTTTGCACAAGCACAAGCTCATCGCGGACAACCACATCCCATTGTGGGGGAAAGATTATGTGCTAGCTTTCCCTCTTGCACAAGAATGAGCAAGTCTCAGACTACATCATCCTACAATGGGGGAAAGCTAGCACATGCCTCTTGCAAAAGCACGAGCTCATCTGGGACAACATATTCCCATCGTGGGGGTAAGAAAAAGTGTGCTAGTTTTTCCTCTTGCACAAGCATGAGCTCATCTCGGACAACATCATTGCATTTTCGGGAAAAGTTAGCACATGTTAGATTTCCCTCTTGCATAAGCACAAGCTCATCTCAGACAACATCATCCCACCATGGGAGAAAGCTAGCTTTCTTGTGCTATATTTCCTTCTTACAAAAGCATGACCTCATCTTGAAACAAATCATCCCATCATGGGGGAAAGGTAGCATGTGCTAGATTTCCATCTTGTATAATCTCAAGGTCATCTCAGACAACATCATCCCACCCTAGGAAAAAGATAGCGCATTCTAGCTTTCCATCTTGCACAAGCACACGCTCATCTAGGATAACATCATTCCACCATGGGGGAAAGCTAGTGCTTGCTAGTTTTCCCTCTTGCACAAGCACGAGTTCAACTCAGACAACATCATCCCAGATCATCTCTAACAACATCATCCCATAGTGGGGGAAAGATAGCTCGTACTAGCTTTCCTTCTTCCACAAGCACGAGGCCATCTCAGACAACATCATCTCACCGTGGGAATGCTACCTTTCCCTCTTACACAAGCACGAGCTCATCTAAAACAACATCATCCCAATGTGGGTGAAAGCTAGTATGTGCTAGCTTTCCATCCTACATAAGCATGAGCTCATCTCAAACAACATCATCTGTCGATGGGAGAAAGGTAGTGCATGCTAGCTTTTCCTCTTGTACAAGCACAAGCTCATCTCATACAACAACATCCCACCGTTGGGGAAAGGTAGCCCGTGCTAGCTTTCCCTCTTGCACAAGAATGAGCTCATCTCAGACAACATCATCCCACTATGAGTTAAAGCTAGATTGTGCTAGATTTCCCTATTGCCAAAGCACGAGCTCATCTCAGACAATGTCATCCCACCATGGGGGAGAGCTAACGCTTGCTAGCTTTCCCCCTTGCACACACAAGAGCTGATCTTGGACAACATCATTCCACGATGGGGGAAAGCTAGAGCATGCTAGCTTTCCCTCTTGCACAAGAACGAGCTCATCTGAGACAAAAGCATCCCACCATGGGGAAAATCTAGAGTGTGCTAACTTTCCCTCTTGCACAAGCACAAGCTCATCTTGGAAAACATCATCCCACAATGGGGGAAAGCTAGTGTGTGTTCTTTCCCTCTTGCACAAGCATGAGCTCATCTCGGACAACATCATCCCACCATGGGGAAAAGCTAGAACGTGCTAGCTTTCCCTCTTGCACAAGCACAATTTCATCTTGGACATCATCCCATTGAACAACATCATCCCACTGTGTGGGAAACCTAGCTCATGTTAGCTTTCCCTCTTGCACAAGCTCATCTCAGACAACATCATCCCACCATTGGGGAAAGCTAGCTTTCCCTCTTTCACAAGGATGAGCTCATCTCGGACAACATCATCCCATCATGGGGGAAAGCTAGTGCGTGCTAGCTTTTCCTCTTGCAGAAGCACAAGCACGAGCTCATCTTGGATATCAGCATCCTACCATGGGGGAAAGCTAGTGTGTGCTAGCTTTCCCTCTTACACAAGCATGAGCTCATCTTGGACATCATCCCACCATGGTTTAAAGAAAATGCATGCTAGCTCTACATCTTGCACAAGCACTAGCTCATCCACCATGGAGGAAAGCTAGCGCATGTTGGCTTTCACTCCTATACAAGTAGGAGCTCATCTCAGACATCATCAACCCACCGTGGGGGAAATCTAGCATGTGCTACCTTTCCCTCTTGCAGAAGCATGAACTCATGTTGAACAGTATCATCCCACTATGGGTGAAAGATAACACATGCTATCTTTCTCTCTTGCACAAACACAAGCTCATCTCAGACAACATCATCCCACTGTGGAGGAAAGCGAGTGTCTGCTAGCTTTCCCTCTTGCACAAGCATGAGCTCATCTCAGACAACATCATCCCATCATGGGGAAAATATATCGTATGCTAGTTTTCCTTTTTTCACAAGCATGAGCTCATCTCAAACAACATCAACCCACCATGGGGGAAAGCTAGTGCATGCTAGCTTTCCCTCTTGCACAAACACAAGCTCGTCTCTGACAAAATACCACCATGGGGGAAAGATAGCTCATGATAGTTGTCCCTCTTGCAAAATCATGAGCTCATCTTAGACAACATCATCCCACCCTGGGGGAAAGCTAGTGCGTTCTCTCTTTCCCTATTACACAAGCATGAGCTCATCTCAAACAACATCATCCCACCCTGGGGTAAAGCTACCTCTTGCACAAGCACTAGCTAATCTCGGATAACATCATTCCATCATGGGAGAAATCTAGCACGTGCTAGCTTTCCCTCTTGCAGAAGCACAAACTCATCTCTGACAACATCATCCCACCATAGGGGAAATCTAGCGTGTATTAGCTTTCCCTGTTGCAGAAGAACGAGATCATCTCAGACAACATCATCACATTGGGGAAAGCTAACGCATTCTAGCTTTCCCTCTTGGAAAAGAGCATGCTATATTTCCCTCTTGGAAAAGCACAAGTTCATCTAAGACAACATCATCCCAAAATGGGAAATGCTAGCGCTTGCTAGCTTTCTCCTCTTGCATAAGAACAAGTTCATCTCATACAACATCATCACACCGTGGGGGAAAAAGTGCTAGTTTTCCCTCTGGCACATGCATGACTACATCTCGGGCAACATCATCCCACTGTGGGGGAAAGCCAGCGTGTGCTAGCTTTCCCTCTTGCACAAGCACGAGCTCATCTCAGACAACATCATCCCACCATGGGCATACTAGCTTTCCCTCTGTCACAAGGACGAGCTCATCGCGAACAACATCATACCAGAGTGGGTGAAAGCTAGCGTGTGGTAGCTTTCCCTCTTGGACAAGCACGAGCTCATCTTGAACAACATCATCCCACCATGGTGGAAAGTTGGCTCATGCTATCTTTCCCTCTTGCACAAGCATGAGCTCATCTCAGACAACATCATCCCACCATGGGGGAAAGCGAGTGTGCACTAGCTTTCCCTCTTGGACAAGCACAAGCTCATCTTGGAAAACATCATCCCATCATGGAGAAAAGCTAGTGCATGCTATTTTTCCCTTTTTCACAAGCACAATCTCATCTCGGACAACATCATCCCACTATAGGGGAAAGCTAGCGTGTGCTATCTTTCCCTCTTGCACAAACACGAGTGCGTTTCCGACAACATCCCACCGTGGGGGAAAGCTAGTTCGTGCTAGTTGCCCCTCTTGCAAAAGCATGAGCTCATCTCAGACAACATCATCCCACCCTAGGGTTGTTTTCTTTCCCTCTTACACAAGAATGAGCTCATCTTGACAACATCATCCCACCATGGGGTAAAGCTACCTCTTGCACAAGCATGAGCTAATCTCATACAACATCATTCCATTGTGGTGGATATCTAGCGCGTGTTAGCTTTCCCTCTGGCATAAGCACAAGCTCATCTCTGACAACATCATCCCACCATAGGGAAAAGCTAGCACGTGTCATCTTTCCCTCTTACACAAGCATGAGCTCATCTCAGACAACATCATTCCATCATTGGGGAAAGCTAGCACGTGCTAGCTTTCCCTCTTGGACAAGCACATGCTAGATTTCGCTCTTGGACAAACACAAGCTCATCTAAGATAACATCATCCCACAATGGGAAAAGCTAGCATGTTCTAGCTTTCCCCTCTTGCACAAACACAAGCTCATCTTAGACAACATCATCACACCATGGGGGAAATCATGCTAGTTTTCCCTCTTGCACAAGCACGAGTGCATCTTGGACAACATCATCCCATTGTGGGGGAAAGCTAGTGCATGCTAGCTTTCCCTCTTGCACAAGCATGAGCTCATATCGAACAACATCATCCCACTGTGGGCATACTAGATTTCTCTCTTGCACAAGCACAAGCTCATCTCAAACAACATCATACCAGCGTGGGTGAAATATAGTGTGTGCTAGCTTTCCCTATTGCACAACCACGAGATCATCTTGAAAAACATCATCCCACCGTGGGGGAAAGTTGGGTCGTGCTAGCTTTCCCTCTTGCACAAGCACGAGCTCACCTCGGAAAACATCATCTCACCATGGGGGAAAGCTAGTGTGTGCTAGCTTTCCCTATTGCACAATCACGAGCTCATCTTGAACAACATCATCCAACCATGGGGGAAAGCTAGCATGTGCTAGCTTTCCCTCTTGCACAAGCACAAGCTCATCTCGGACAACATCATCCCACTGTGGGGGAAAGCTAGCGCATGCTAGATTTCGCTCTTGCACAAGCACAACTGCATCTTGAACAACATCATTCCACAGTGGGGGAAAGCTAGCGCATGTTGGCTTTCCCTCTTTATTAAGGTTGACTATGATTACATTCATATCCTTCAACAATAGTGCCCAGAGCAAAGAGAGTAATACCCCTACAGTTTCTCCTCAAAGAATCCTAACATGTTACCTCAAATTATGGATTTGTTGTGAAAAAGGCATAAAATACTTACCCTTTGACCATGTCAAGGGGATATGCCAAATCACTTCCTTGAAACATTTGATCCATGCCTTGATAAATTTCAAGAAGTTTCAGCCACGCTCTAACCTTGCCCCTGAACAATCAACTTGTTGTTGTAAACTATGTTTGAAAGCAAATTAGTAGTCTTTAGTCCAGTAAAGCATGATGACATAAAATTGCGATAACCCTGTGGTATTTCATGTTTATATCTAATATACACATATCAATACCCCATTTAATGATGGTTGTGGCTCATATGGAATGTTGGAACAAGCATGAAAATAATGTCTACACAGAACAAGCCTAAAATTTACTTACAACGATTTGGTCTCCTGCTGGTGCAATATAAAAATTAGACCTCCAATTGTCACTCAACTTCAAAACATGAACAAATATGACAATCAAGCATGAAGAGGCTCCCAAACATTCCTCAAATCAACATAGCACATGAGAAGAAATGTCATCAAAATCATGCACCAATATAGGCTAACTCAGTCATTGTCTTCTCCACCAAGAAACATAGGATATAACCAAAATCATCCAATTAATGCACTTTTGTTCTAAACTAACCACAGAATAAACCTCAACAAGGCACCCCAAATAGGTGTATAAATAGTAAATACTTGTCACTTGCAAAATCGAGATAAGTTAGACCTAGGCTTTGTTAGACATAGGACGACCCTAGTATTTGTTCGAACAAGTCATCTCTAATGTATCCTCAGACATGTTAGCCCTCCCTTTATTATTTAGATCGGCCAATATGAATCACTAGATTTTCTTGTCTTATGGTGTACCATGTATCCCGAGTGCACAACTACAATACCTTCATGTTTATGATGAAATTCCTTTGTAAAGATTGAATCCATTGCTGGTTTGTTTCTCTTCAAACATTTGATGCCACACCCACTTTTTCATGTTAAAGGTACTATCCTCATTCAACCTCAACAAATTCCCAACAAAATCATGCGACTGACACCTCAACAAACACAAATCAAGTTTATTTCGAGCCCAACACTAGTAACATTATGTCCAAGTGCACTCTCCATTTGATCATTGAAGATCTGGGAATGTTACATCCACTTCTTATTGATAGCAACAGACAGACCTCTACTGCAAGCATGTGTGTTGTTGCCTTACAAACCCTAATATTTGGAGCTTAAAAAATGGAACACTTACACTGAAACAAGACTTGCAAGTCCTCTAGAAAATCTCTATAAACATAACACTCTTGCTTGAATAGGAAAATATCTTCAAATTCGATAGACAATTTGTGTAGTACCCCAGAGTGGAGATCAAAATTTCATACAAACTTTCCAACAATAGATTCAATCATGCTAAAATCACCCCTCAAAAGTATTGTAGCTATTGTTTTTTTTCTGTACAGGGATATTGTGTGGAGACTAGTGAGTCCAAGTGTTAGTCATAGTTGACACAAGATTAGCCTTCGTGAAATATTGAAGGAAATGCCACTTTGCTGGAAGTTCATGCTTCTCATGTCATGACCATACATCACAACTGTCAAATACAATACTCCTGATGAACAACACATTACTGTGGTCCGATCTATGGATATAAACAAAAATTTGATTCACCTGTGTCTATTCTCAATATGTTTGTCCCATATTAACAAATGGATATTTCTGAAATGGGTTATTCATGGTGGTGTCCCTCAAATCTAGGAGATGATCTTGGGCATGATTTATGTGTTGCATTATTGGATGCTTCACCTATACTCTATCATATCAATCATCCAAATTTCCTCTAGCTATAGAGAGAGAGTTTGATGCTTTGTCATCTTCTTCAGGGACAAAACTTGAAATGTATTTTGAGGAGACCAATACCATATCTGGGATGAGAGAATTCATATCCATGTTGATGCTAGTGAAACCTGAATTTGTTGATGTGTGAATCAAGATTCCCAAGGTGTTGATTTGCATGTGTGCCTTTAAGATATGGACTTAAAATGTTTCTCTTTGATCTCTACTCAAGATAAGCTATTACAAAATTCTATTACGGTGTACTCAACATTTTAAAACAACATGTTGTATCCTTTATTTAGCAAATTATTGCTGGAAAACACATCTCAAATGCATATAAGGGCATGCTGGAAGGCCACAAGAATTTGGTCTATCATAACATCCATAAAACAACAGATTTATGACATAAACATGATGTGATTCACCATCCAAACGTGTATCTCACATAAAAGTGTGGATTCTCCATCCAAATATGTTGTTGCCTTTGAAAATATTATTTTCCGTGCTGAAAATGGTCATCAAGGCACGCAAAGGTAGACAAAACAAATGTTGAATTTAATGTATGGACTTTTGGTGGCTCATCATCCCCTATTCATAAATTCACTCACCCTAATTGATCGATAGGCTGCTAAAAGGAAATTAAAGTTACCAAAAGTAGTTCATATAACTTGCATCTCTTGATTATTGTAAAATATATCAAAACTATCAAAAAGATGGCAATAATTCTTTATGATTACTTCCTACCCTAGTGCTGGAAATAGGGTTGTTCTGGAAATTGCTCCAAATGAGTATGAAGAAACAATTGAATGGCCATTATAAAGGCAGGTTTATCTAGGGCCTCTTCTGCTCATGAAGTGCACATATATTCTTATGTGTCGGAACCCCAAATATATCCTATCTATTATATATGGTTTCTAGCTTGAATGTGACTAAATATACTAGAAATATTACATAAAACTTGATCCACAACAATACACAAAATTGTAATGCTTGGTCTATACACTATCTACTCCTTGGATAATTTTCATCCATGTAATGGCCTACTACAAGAAGATAAAGTATCTCCCTTTTTTGCAAAGGACCACCATCTCTATCTAAGGAAATTGCAAGCAGTAAAGTAGTTTTAGAACTTGATAGAATAATTTTGTAACTTAAAATAATCCAAAATCAAGAATACTATTAAAGATAAATGTTGAACATAGGAGCTGAGGATTCTAGCATGCACATGTCTCCTCATAGTTGGGTGGCAATAAGTTTATTGGTATCACTTCCGCAACAAATGAAAAAGGCATTTATAAAAATTGTGAAGACTATGAGAATGTAAAAAATTTCTTGCAAACACTTTACAACCTTTAAAAAATATATTATCTCCCAACTCTATGAACACGTGGGCATTTTTTCTAAAAGGAATTCTATACGGTTTATTGAACCCAGTGGGTATATATATATAATACTACATTGCCTTTAAACACCCTCCATGAATACACAAAACTCTATGGATTAGGACCCGCAATAAGGTTGGGCAGGCTTGGAAGCTAAAGAAAACATCTGAAGGGCACCTTCTAAGATTCATGTGGCATCTTTTCCCTTTATCAAAATCTTCATTAATAATTTTGAACCTATATATACACCAAAAGTTTCAATGATAAATCTACTTAAATGCCATCATTATGGCTAAGAGAATAACAATCAAGGTGTATTGATTGGTGATTTGAATGTTTACTAGTTGTAGGGAGATCTCTTGCAAGAGGTTTCCTTAACCTATAACCCTTCTCTTGTTAGTATCTGTTATAACCCTATGATTCATAGGATCATCTATTGACTGGAATTTTTTCACTCTGGGTGTATAGGTTTGCAAATATTATTTCATCTCTGCAAATTATTTTCAAGGGAAACAGTGCACAAAATCCACATAATGCACTTATCCTAAGTTTTGGAGCAAATATGAATTTGCGCTCACAGAACAAAGACAACACATAAATGAACGGTGGAGAGGTTGGCACATAAATCTACGGTTGAGATTGAATTCCGGACCCCCCCTACCATTCTGCTTTTAATGATGGGGGGGGTCCGAAATGGTGATTAAAAGGTGTGCACAGATCTACGATCGTCATGGCAGCGCGCAGATGGACGGTCTACATGCGATTTCAGACCCCCTCGACCTTTCTACCTTTAACGGTGGGGGGGGGGGGTCCAGAATGAGGTGGTTTTTTTGGCGGGCCCTGTCCATGTGTCATCCATCCATCGCATTGGACCTCCTACGCTCCAGACCACTTACTGCTTACTATCCTCCTCACTTACCATTCATCATTTCCTGACATTCCCCGTCACCTCATGACATAATCCTCCATTTTCCCGCCACCCATCCATGAATAAACAAGATTTAGGATAAAAACATTAGGTTAATAATCATGATTAAACCTGTTAATAATAAATTAATTATTAATTAATTAATAATTGAGTTAACATGTTAGTGATTGATCAATTGTTAATTAATTAAGTTAGTAATTAGGTTAAAAATTAATTAATTAATAATTAGTCAGTTTAATAAGTAGGTTAGTTTTGGATTAAATAAAATAATATTAAATAAAAACATTTAAACAAATTAAAATTTAATACATAAAAAATAAAATACAAAAAAATAAACAAAAACATAAAATATTTAAAAAACAAAACATATAAAATAAACACATATAATAAAACAAAATTAAAAAACAAAAAATATAAAACATAATATACAAAACATATAATAAAAATAAACAAAATAAAACAAATTTAAAACAAACAAAAAACAAATATAAAAAACATAACATAAGCATATAACACAACACATAATAACAAATAAACAAAAAACAAAATTAAACAACTAAAAAGCATGCTACCCTAAGTCT
The DNA here is from genome assembly GCA_009831015.1 of Picea engelmannii. Taxonomy (NCBI): domain Eukaryota; kingdom Viridiplantae; phylum Streptophyta; class Pinopsida; order Pinales; family Pinaceae; genus Picea; species Picea engelmannii. Next base: position 645,213 of record ML781298.1, read on the forward strand.
AACCCCCACCCAAAACATGTCACACTCCACTCATACCTACCATACCTCACGTCACACTCCACTAAGTCTACCCCACGCACCTTTCATACCTCACGCCCCTCCACTCAAATCATACAAATTAATCAACAGACAACAAAAATTCTGGACCCCCCCTCACTATCCAAAATTTAACGAGAGGGGGCTCCAGAATAATGGATTTTTAAAACCACTCCCCCTCCACGTGGAAATATCCTATTCCTATGGACCCCCACCCCCCCAAAACTGCTTACCACCTCAGGGGGGATCCGGAATACCGCTTTCCCAAAAACAAAACCATCTTTTTCAATTTTTGCCATTTTTTACCTGTTCAACATGTCGTCTTCCGGAGGATATTCTGGAAAAAGTGAAGACGGATTTTAAAAATATGAGAGAGGTTTTTTTTCATCACAGGCTGAAGAACAAAAACCTCTCTCAGTTTTTGCAACGGAGCTACGAGTAGGGAGAGTCAAAGACATATTCAAGGCCCATTTTTCAAGATTCTAAATTTCCCATTACAGTCCCGATCTTGCAGGAGATATTACGGCTAGCTGGGGACAAATTTGGTGAAAACGAAGGAGGTTGTTGTCCCGCACATGCCCATATACAATAAACTCCTTCAGTTTTCACCCAAGTGTCATATTTCAAGAGAAAAACATGTCTGTTCAGACCCCTTTTTTGCAGAAAACCGGTCCGTCTTTCATGGCAGACAACTCCAAATTTTGTGGGAGTGGTGGCTATTTTTGGCCGAGGCGGTTAAAAAAACTTCCGAAACTTATTGGGATGGTCTATCCTATTTATTCAGAGGATTTTAATGTAAAATGGTTCGACCTGTGAGGTTCCTTGTTGGATTGTGGGCTGTGCTTGGCCATAAAACTTCTTTTTGTAATTTTAAATGACCAATCAGTGATGGACATGTTATTTTTTCTACAGGATTCTTGTGTGGATGTATTGGTGGCATTTTTTCTCTGTTAAAGTATTTTCCTGTCCTCTTTCCACTTGTTTTTCAATTCTTATTGTCATAAGAAAGTACATAGAGCATAATTTATTGGAAAATACTCTACATCTGTCCTTTTGATAATCTTTATATTATTCGTCTAAAAAGCTCAGTTAAGGAATTCTTAGCTGCTCCTTTTCCTGGATTTTTCCTCTCCTATTTCTTCCTCAAATCGACATCATCAAAAATTATTTCGATCCAATATTTCCACTACCTTGCCCTATGTAAGAGCTTTGTCTAGATCCAAGAATGAATCACATATTCAAGTGCAGACCCCATTTGCCCAATGGCCCTCCTTGTTGTTCCAAAACAACCATTTAAAAACCCCAACCCCACACTTACATAACTAGCCTAATACCTATCAAAACAAAGCTATATTAGACAGAGAGATCCCTCTCTGAGTCTTCGAGGGCTAGATCCAAGACTCGAAGTGGTTTTGATGTTGCCTCTGTGACTGCCTTACAACCTTGGGAAAATTACAAAGTGCTAACAATATCTATATGATACTAATAAGAGAATAAACATCTTACCCTTGGGCAAACTCTTTACATCTTACAAAATTTTCAAGACTGGGGAAATGTTTCATATGCTTACTGGAACCAATATATCAAGGATAGGCCTGTAATTTCAATGCCTTGGGTAATCATTTCTAACCATGTACAGGAGATTTCCTTTAGTCCAAGGGTTGATCCTCGTTATGGAAAAAAAATCTCCAACATAGGCACTAAAGCTCCATGGCTACTAGCTTGTATAACATGTATAAAAAGAAACAAAAAAAATGGACAATACTCAACCCGTGGAGACTGTTACCCATTGATTTGCACAAGGGTATCCCGGAGAACTCCTTCACTGTTGTCACCACTGTTGATCCTTGAATAGTAAGTGCAACAATTGTAGTCCTAGGTGAAGAGGAGTGAAGACACTGCTATAGAATATGGAACAAATTGTCGATGAGGAAGCTCTAGATAGTAAAGTGCTTGCAAGTGTTACCTTCTAAAATGCTGGGAAGGCCCAGTGTCCAAGATAGGGTGAAAAAAAGAGATACAACTTTGAATATAACAATTTTTAAGCTAGATAACTTGCCTAGTGGAACTAAGCTTTCCTACTATGTAAAATCCTAAAGGACAACGAATACTAGATGGATATAAACTGGGATCTAGTTTATGCTACAGTTGCTACAGTAATGAGGTTAGTTGTTCTCATTTTGAAGCACATGCTGGATGAGCCTCAAGGCGGAATCCTTGCAATAGTATCTATCTTCCAAATGGGCAGTCCCTGCATGAAGTGGCACTTTCTCTGACCATGCCAAGAAGAATAATTTCAATACATCAGCATTGACCCAATCAGAAATCCGTGATATTATACTTGGAGCTGAGATAACTCTCCCTTCTCAACAAAGGAAACACATTACCGAATTGAAAAGTAGGCAAAGGAAGCAAGCTATCTCACTGCAGTTACCACGAGGACTACAAATGTGCATGGTGATGAGTTGGTTGTCACCACGACCAGTCCATATGAGCAGGTTTCTTTGGGTTCTAAAACAGATTGGCGTGTGAGGGAAATATCTGCCACAAATTTGTCATATCTATGTTAACTCTGAAGATATCAAGGAGATTTATTATACATACGTCATGCCAGAGAACATATTGAAAGAAATTCATTTGCATAGCTGACCTTAGGACTCATATTTCAGGATATATTTATGGTATAATCCCTCCATACAATCCACAGGTGAAGGAAATTTGTTGTATAGCTATGTCTCCACAATGGGGAACACATCAACAAGTTCATTTGCCTTTGTCTTTGCCGAAGAATGAATCTTTGAAAGATTTAGAGACTTTGGGATGAATGCATACACAACCCAATGAGCTTCCTCAGTTGTCACCTCATAACTTCATGCCTCTCTATCAAGCAAACTTTTGAATGCACTTATCTGTGAATACTTGGAATGGGCACAATTGGGACATACTTTGAAAGAATATTTACCAGAGTGTAATTTTCCTAGAGGATTTTGGAAATCCGAGTTAAGGGAGAAGTTTTGACTGAAGATTGAGGTTGATTCTAACATAGATGCAAAATATGGTCCTTTGCTAATGGAAATTATGGAAACCTATTTGAAGTTGGAGAACATGTTTGGGAACTTGTCTAAGGGTAATGCAACAATATATGTTGCAAAAGGTGAAGTTGTTGTGCTGGTTGAAAGGGGTCTATTTGATGTTTGGAAGGATATTTTTACATGAGTGCAAGAAACTGTAGCAGGAAAAATCTTTGTTTATATGCTAGTGCAAATGTACCAAAATTGTTTGAGGAAATTTTCCTAATTGTTATAGATGATGTTTTGGCTCCACTGAATTTGGAAGAAATCAACAACTAGTTGAAGCTAGGATATATTGACAATGAAGTGGAAATATCCTACCCTCTGAGGTAGACTATAGAGAGACCTACCATGTGATCCCTTGATCCTCTAAATTGATATTAATCAACACAACCAACCCATGCACCTAAACCATAATGTCTCATATTCTTTGTTGTTACTTACTAATCTTAATAATGATTATTTTACATTAATATTTTTGAATAAGATTCCCTTGGGATAAATGAAAGGATCTATCATTAGCATGTTTATCCTCTTAACCTTTTAGAACTCTCTTTTGGTGTCATGCAGCATGTGGAATTATTCCTTGTGTGGTAAAACTATCTATAAGATTTCTTCTTACTTTAACATTGTGATAGTCACTAGCCCAACACACTAACCTAATCCACCTCTCTAACTTAACACACCTTCAAGGAAGCTTCAATCTCTAAATCCCTAACCATGAACATGACCCTAACCACTAATCGAATAATATGCTCACCCCAATACACTAACCCACTACCCCCTAGGACCCACTAACATACCTTGGACCATGACCTACGACCTTGTAACCTACCCTCATGTGATTGCAAAACTCAAAATTTCCATTATATCTCACTCACACGTTAAAGGTTTCCTATGCATGATGGCTTGTGTATTGGTAGGGTATAGTATGGTGTTGATATTGGTATGGTATGGTATGGTATGGTATAGTATGGTATTGGTATTTTCATTGAAGGTTTGTTGAGTTAGGCTTAGAGTATATCGTTCGAATTTTAGAAGGTGAAAATGGATTTCCATGCGCTCCCCTCACAAATACCCATGGGCTAAGAGTTTTAGATATAATTTTTTGAAAATAAATTTGGGGATATATATAGTCAAACCCCATATTACAAACCCCCTAATTTTGCCCATGGGCGAAATTTAGCCCTTAAAATTTTCCATAACAAGAAGTCATTCTTAGTTTCTATGCAAAAATTCATTTCCATGTGTCCCGGAAATAACTTCAGGACTGTACTAACTCCCCTTTTCCTATAGGAATTATCACAGAGACAACAATAATATAGATCATAGGATCGAGCATCAACAAAAGTATTGAGATAACTTACAAGGCACTTGTGCATCATATCCATGACTCAAGTCAGGGTCTTATTTATTACCAAAAATTCAAGGCATGTGATTTTAAAGAAATTAAACCAAAATACAATGCTTGCAGGCATAATGCCAATCTGTGATGAGGATAGTTATTTCATTATGAAAATTTTGATCTTGTTTTCTTAGTTGTGCAAGTGTTATTTTTACAAACAATATATACCATGACTTAAAAACAATATCAACCAAACCTTCTACCACAAACCAGTCTTTGGTTTAAACTGTAATGGCATATGTAATGAAAGTTGTAGATAACCAATGTTGATAGAAATTGGTGCATCATTAGATGAGAAAGGTGCTAGGTATGAATAGTTTATGCTCTTAACCGTGCCCAAAATGATTATAAGTGGAGCACATGATTTTTGCATATCAAGTTCAAGAATCCCCCGTGGGTCTCTAATATGCATAAAGGAGGACTATGCAAGTTGTGATGTTGTAAGGAAAAGGAGGAACACAAGCTCATGCCCAAGGCATAATTTCAACACATTGGTATTCAATGATAGATGCCATCATTTTTATGAGTATAAAGTTGTACATAAGCACTTCCCTATAATATAGTTTGTCCATTATCAGAATGTTTTCCCTTGGAGCTATTGGCTGCATGAAGAAAATCATTTTTGTGACACATTTAACTAGATCTGAGGTTAAATAATGCACATTTTTGGGGCCTATCTTTCATGAGATTGTTGTTGTTCCAGAATAGAAATAAGATCAACATATACCCCATTCCAACATGACAAGCTATAGATTGTGAGCTAGTTTAACATTATCATGAGAAGATACAACTAACATGCAGAGGGTTGATCTTTACTTTTTATTTATCTTAAGCAGATTCCTAGTTGAGCCTAAAGAGGGGTTTGATCAAGAAGAACATTTCATAACCTAAAGGATGCAGGCCATAACAAAGGTTTATGATGCACATGAAAAAAATATATTGAACATCAACATGATATATCTTGCCTCTTCTATAATGGTCCATCTGTTGAACATGTCCCTCAACTGAGAGACATGCTTTGAAACCCCTTCAATTCACTGCAGACTCTCCTTATTTAGAAGCCCTTCATTTCCACTCGACAGTAACACCATCTCTTCCTCTATCTCCAATAATAGTTTATCTTAGTCATGAAACCTTTTAGAAGCCCAAGCTGACACTTTTTCCTTGACCACCCTTAGGGATTTGATAAAATGCTCACTGGGAGACAAACCACTTGATTGATCAAAGTTAGTGCAAGAAGACTTAATCAAATCACAAAATTTCTCCTCTACACTCCACCTCAGATTATACTTGAATGAGGCTCCAAGTTTCTTCATTGGATAGCCCAACTACAACATAATCGAGAAGATGATTAGAAAACATACACCCTAAAACTCAAGACCTCACCTAATGAACCTGTAACAAAAGATCTTCATGAACAAGAAAATGGTCTAATATCTGAGCAATACCATCCCCACCCCCCTTGGTTATTAGTCCATGTTGGCTTGACCTCTACCGGCTCTACATCAACCAGAATCATCATCTCCAACTAGTAAAGGAAGAAACTTGCCATTTAAGGGTCCACTCGGCAAGACTCACCCCAAACCTCTGACAAATGTAATGTGAAATTGATATCACCACCCAAGATGATAGAATTTTGAATTAAAAATCTGTGATTGAAACAAGAATTCCTAGTAGCCTAGTTTATTCTCATAGGGCCCATAAAGATTCAAAAGAACCAATGAGAACCCCAAATATTTAGCCTTAAATTATGTACTCAAACCATAATTGACATAAAAGGAATTAAGAAGTTTTATAGTGTCATTCCAACCTGTAAGAAAACCTTTAGAGATCCCAACATAATCCATTGACAAAACATGTCTAACTCAAATAACTCGTTGGTGGTCCATAATGGGGTAGACTTCCATTTTTTCTAGATGACTCTTAGTCTTGGGGAATTACCCTATATTTTTTCATTTAAGAAAGATAATCTCTTATTCATTTAAGAGAAATATTAATCTTAGTCTCAACCACATGCATTTCAATCTAATGCATTTCCTAGGTGATTGTGAACATGAGTCAAGATCTATAAGGAAACAATAATGCAAGGTTTTTCATATACTGGAATAGAGGCATGTAGTTATAACAATAGTAATGAGACATTCTAACATAAGTGGGTTAACAAGATCTTGTTGAAGGAGGTTGTTGGAAGATTGATAACTGAAATTAAAGATGAACAATAATTGGAAACGGAAAAGGATCAACGTTGCCCCTTTAAACCACCTAGGATTAGTTCCCTTGCATGGTGCAAGGGGACTCACCTAGGATTAGCGCCAAATGTCTTACACCTTCTCCCCTAAGGTTCTCAATAAGGACTCACTCATAGCATAGTTAAAGTACTTTCCTCTCCACTCTCTTGAGAGTTTTTCTAGATAGTTGGCATTTGCCCAAGATCACACATCTCAGTCCCTTCAGTGTAGGGTTATCTCTAGATTGACTCATTTTCTGTAAATGATTATTCTCTTGGAGCACCATATTTTTATTCCTTCCCTCATTCTACTTCTATCTCTGATGTTTCTTGATATGCTCCCTCTTTCCCCTAGTTTGACCAGAGAGGGGTGGTCATTTTTGTTTTTGTTTTCTCATTAACATATTATGTTTGACGTGGGTATTGTATCTATATTATTTATGGTTACTATAGTTTAGGGCTTTATCCGTTTTAATTTTTCATAGATTAGTGATTGGAGTTTCTTTTGCATTCCCACTCTTTACTTGCACTAGATTGTACTTCTAAGTCCCATTGACTTACTATTATAGTCATTTGTAGGAAGGAGATTAATAAAATCATCTTATTAAACAAATTTTATGAATTGACCTACACAAACAATGTCATGCAACGCATCTCAACTAAGTTGCTAACATACAAATTCTTCATGTAATATTCAACACTTGTTCCATTGTACCCAAATGCTCTACTCTGCAAGTTCGACATATAATCAGTTGAATCAGTGACACAGTTGATTGCAAATGTTTTCCAACCCAGTTCAAAGAGTGAAAAGTATTCAGAGTGTTACCTTGATTTGTGGATGGCTGGATATTGAAGTTCGGATCTCAGGTGCATGCATGAGCCCCTAAAATGGAAAAATGAACTCTAAGTTGATGTGGTATTTCAGCAAGATGCTAAGAATCCCATGGCAACAGATTTTGTTTGAAAAAGTGTTTAAAAAATAGATCAAATCCACAATCTGTCTTACCAGTTGATGTGATCAAGGATGGTCTCAAAAGACAGAAGAATTTCTCAATAATGTTGTATTCATTGTTATCCATACAATGAATAAAACAACATTATTGCAATCTTGGTGACACCATACCATATCCCCTTGCCTTCTTAGCAGTTTCAGCATCACTGCTTGTCTGTTGCCTGAGAATTCGAAATGTAGTCCATATCTTTGTTGCTACATATTTGATGTAAAGGTTGTATTAGATGAACAAGGATCTATCACTAGACATGTGCCATGATTGTCCCATAGGCTCTTGATATGTATCAAACCATCAAATTTCTTTATTTCGTCCAGAAACAAAGTGTTGCCTCTATCAATTTGTGTGATCCTTCCTATAGCATACAGGTCATATTTCAAAAATATCTCAATGACACCAACACTGTCTATCCTCATGTAATTCTGGGTTATCATGAAATTGGCTCCATCCTTTAAAGCTAGCAAACAGGTGGGAGTAGTTTCATCAATTGTTTGTGCTCCAAGAGCATTGTAGAGAGCACAAAGAACTAAAATTTCAATTCCAAGTGCTTATAGAATGTTGTCCCAAATACTCAATACAACGTGCAATTGACTCCCACAAATTCTGACATATATGTCAACTCTCAGATTGAGGTGCATAGTAGTTCGGACATCAGATTGAACTATGGGTTTTGCTTCTTGATCCCCACAGTAACCTTTTATCACCTTTATCTTAATATGTTCAAGCCTTTTCCACCCAAGCCGACAACAACTCTCAGCAACACCCTTCGTGTAATCTCCTATAATATGTATTATATGGGGTGCAAACCCGCTCACCGCATATCCTAAATTTTTGAGGAAACCAATATTTCCCTTCTTCTGAGACTCGTGCTTCAGTGATTGCAAACAACCCCCATGCTATCTCTGTCATACATGGATTGGATACCATCACCACGTGATCCATCGATAGTCTCAACATTTCTAACCATGTGGTATGGCATTTCATCATCTGATTGGGAGCATATCTTTTCTCCCTATGTATTTGGTTGGCCAAACACTTCATCAGAAGATTTATAAAACAAATTGCAGGAAATCCTTGTCTCATATTCGATGATAATGAGCTTGTTTTCATTATCAATTTTTAGTGTTCAACCGCAAAAAATTGATGTGTAATTAATGAATTTGACCCTTATTGCGATGTGCGGTTCTATATGATAGTTGGGTGAAGATCAGGTCCTACCCTATCAATTTAGAAAAGAAGATGGGTGTAAAACTTAGGCACGATAATTTCGTAATAAACCACATCTTTTTCCTGGTTGATAATAACCCTCTCCAGACAGATTGAGCCATGCATAAACCAAGAAGAGTTTTCACTCAGGTTGTTCGATTATGAAGAATTTATTTCATTAATCACCTTGGATTGTCTACCAGCCACATAATAAAACCCTTTGTCTTCAAAAAGGAGAAGATTTAGTGCTTTCTCCTCGGATAGTTCATCAATTGACTTTGTAACAGGATACTCTACACCCTTTTCTTCATTGTAATCAAAACCTGAGACAGATGATCTGGGATCACTCTACTTAGTGGTGATGGTAAGAAAACTGTTAACATATGAATGGTAGTTGGGCCTCGATTTGGGTTTATGAATGCTTTTTTGGATATGAAAATGCTCCAGCCCAAAAGTATTGTTGTTAACAGAGTGGAAGGGGTCAAAACTCTTTCTAAGAAACTATCCAAGTCCAATCTTGTGAACAAAAATTATTTCAACATATTCTGAAAGGCTTTGGTTATCATTTTTGTCATGGTTATAGATTCTTCTATCTTCAACCAGGGGGGAAATTAGATCAGTTTTGGTTTTTATGTTGCTCCCATTGAGTGATGCTAGATATCATAGTTAGAACACATATGGAAATCAAATCTATCCCTTTTCTAGTGGTTTATGAACTGCAAACAAAGGCTGGGAATAGAAAAGACCCCTTTCGAAGCATTTAAATGTAGTCTTGGAAGGAAATGTCAAGCTGCTGTAACACATCACATAGGCCTTTTGTGTGTGTTGGAATTAATAATGAACAGATGTATGAAGAGTGTACAATTTCTAATGTACTACAGGTCTGGGGTAACAATACTCACAACATTATATGAATAATGTCTTCAAAATATGCCTCCCTACAATTTGTACTTGATCACAGGACCTATTGTTGAGTACTCTTGACACATTAGCTTCTTTGATCATCAAAGAGTTTTCATATCATCAACCTGCAAGCTAGGCACCAATCTCATGGATTTCCTCACTTTTGAAGACATCAAAAGCAACAACACAAAAGGAATTCCATTCTTTAAGGAATCTTCATAAACTGAAATACCCTTCAAAAGCGATTCTCAAATCTTCATTAAGAACTTCTAATGTATTCACATACTTTCCATTGGATTTCAGAAATGCATTTTTTTCGAATTTTGGGAAAGGATGAGCCATATTGTCTTGTGCCTTCATGATCATCGTAACAATACCTAAAAGAGAAATGCCCTAGTCGACAACAGATGACCCCGAAATACCCAAAAATGACACTGGCAGGCTGAAAGGAATCCTACAAAAATGCAAAGGATGAAAGGAATCATTCAAATGTATCTCGGACATCCATTCTTTGTATTCCTCTGAAAGAGCCATTATGACATCATATGACATGCCTTGTAAGTAGTCTTGCATAGTAGAACCTTCATCGTCAAGGTTTTCTTCACTTGTACAGTCATGTTCATCATTCTCAAGGATTGCCGAGACAACATAGTACCCTTGTTTCCAATCACTCTCACTTGAAATTTTATCAAGATATAAGACATAAACATGTTCTTGGATAGATCATGGTTTTTCTCTAGGGCTGGGTTGCTCACAAGATTCACCACCAGTGTTAATGTTAGGATCTGGGGCCAAAACCCTGCCCGTAACTGAATCTGGGCAATCTTCTTCGGTCAAATCTTCAGTACTGTGGCCAACAATGCTGATAAATTGTGAAGGACAGAGAAATGCAGAGAGAAAAGAATAGTATATTCAAATGTATGAAGAAGTACAGAACAGAACTGAAGAGATTCAGAAGTGCTCCTAACAATAGGAAATAGCTGAGCTTATATATGCTCCTAACAACTGTCCAGTACAGCTGGCAGTGTACGGTTAGTCTGTTGAGTATACAATATATTTAACACTCCCTCTTAGACTCAACAGTTACAATCAGCAGCACTGACTATGCCTAAGTGCTGTCTCTGGAAGTCAAAAACTGACTTTC
>ML781298.1:662290-697173 GCA_009831015.1 Picea engelmannii
CTGAAGAGATTCAGAAGTGCTCCTAACAATAGGAAATAGCTGAGCTTATATATGCTCAAAGCAAGACAGAAATAGAAAGTACAACTGTCCAGTACAGCTGGCAGTGTACGGTTAGTCTGTTGAGTATACAATATATTTAACAAATGCTACCCTGTACAAATTTTGGGTGCAATTCTAGACTTAAAAAATATATCGTTGGTTTGCATTCCACATTCTTGAGAGGTTTCCTTATATCTAGCACAATCATCTCTAGATCATATCATACGAGAATCACCACGATACAAAATTGAAGAGTTGTCCATGTTCAGATTAAAACCATTATGCAAACCTGGGCTAGCATCATCATCAATGGCCTTGTAAAGACTTCCACCTACATTTAGGATTTGATGATTTTTTGGGACAACATTGATTTGTTCTATTGATATGGCATTGATACTGTTAATGGAACCACTAGAAAATCTATGATCGTCTAAATTGGATCTTCAACATGAATGTTCTTCAACAAGACCAAGAATGGTGTGTTTATGACAAGCCCTACTCACAATGCAAAGGCCAGCTTCTGTTTGCATTTCATAATCTTTATCCCTATCCTTGTCTTCATGACAATCATCAAAACATAACAGTAAATCTTCCTTACCTTCCAAATCTTGAGTGAACATCCGATATTTAAACAACATGCCTTTAGGTGGATGATGCATCATAGAGGTTTCTCTAAGGATCCAAAGACCAAAAAGTATATCCTTCATATGGATTCCATAGAATATCATAAATTACAGGACTGCAGGGTTCCTAGGATTCTTTTTGTAATATGGATCTGGAGGCAAGATGAACCCCTTTTGAAAGTGTGAATCATATTACAGGGCCCAACTCAAACTCATGAGCTCCATTTCTTTACTAATAACAAATTTTCCTCCCCATGATATTGGGTAAAGTACCCACTTATTAAACATATACATTCCAGCTAAATTCCAAAGTGGAGCTACTGGAAATAAATTCAACGCTCTGTTCTTCACAGAATTTGGAAAACAAAATGTAAGGAATCCATTTACATTAACACTCCCTGTCAAAATGTTTGTAGTCCAAATATTTTGTTGCATGGGAATCCATTGAAATTATCTCAATTTAATTCCTATCGAATCAACATGGAGCCAAACTTCAGGATGAAGATGTTTAGTGCCTTTATCCATTAGCCAGGTTTTAATTATTTTTTTTTATAATTTTATTATTTTCTGCCCTAAGGTTTCATCTTCTGTTTTTTTTCTTTTCTTTAGATCATAGATTTTAGTTAGCAGCCAAGTAATGGAAATGCTAACAGATGCTAGTGGAAGTTGTTATAGTTAGTTTTCTTTCAAGAATCAAACTGTAAATTTATTCCAGCTTACATTTTAGCCGATAAAAATAACCCTAGATAAGCATCTCACTTCATCAAGCCCATTTATTACAATGTACAGGTCAACAAGGTAGACATTCACTGAGAATAAATAGTATCTACTTTCAATGACTTGCAATATAACACCCATATATGTAGTCACAAAACATAAGTAGATAGAATAAATGAGCGTACGACCTTAGAATATGACCTTTAAACATTAAATGTTGCTAAAAAGTTAAAAACAGACATGATTCTATCTTCTAAGGAGCATTCTTTGAATGCAAAAGATATTTCCAAGTTGGAAGAGAAATCCATGTAAAAGATATTCCCTCCTATCAATCTTACTAGGATGAAAGTATTTTAGTGAGAAATATATGCACATTGCATGCATAAGTTGTCAAAAGTAAACAACAGACTAATCATAGTAAAAATTCCAATGGCATGAAACATAGTAGTAAGAATCTCTAAAGACATGGAACAAAGTAGATACAAAGTTGTTTTGATCACCTTCAGATATTGATGTTGAATGTGCAAGTGTTTATGAAAAAAATATGAAAATTATTTTACCAATATATAACAATGCAGCTAGGAGATCTATTACTCCACCTTACTCTTGAGCACCAACAAAGCATATACCATGAGAGACAAGATCTAGACAATATAAAAAAAATTGGAACAAACTAGAGAATCTTATATTCCAAAAGTAATAACAAGATATCTGGTGAAGAAAAGAAGAAAAAAACAATCACAAATATGGGCAGAGATTCGAGTGCCAAAACTCTGTATTATAAATCGATCAGATTGTCCTTGGGCAGGTAAAGTGCACTAGAAAACAAACTACTTCCTGTGATAGTTAAGACTGCTCTTTTAAATGGAAGTAGACTTTGAAGAAAGTGTATGTATTAACAACATAATATATAAAAGATCCCAATGGGAGATACCAAAATTAGCATAATGTCATGTTTGATTGTTGCATCTAATTAAAGAGAATAAGAGCATCCTTACCGTGATCATGTTGGGCGTAAGAAACAATAATTGCATTCAAGGAGACCACATTTTTGTGAGACATTTTTTCAAACATTTGGCATGCTTCCTATATTCTTCCACGTTTGACATAGCCAGAAATCATAGCAGTCCATGAGAAAACAACTCTTCGAGAAATTTTGTCAAATATGTCGAGTGTATTTGCTATGCTACCATGTTTTTCATATCCTATAATCATCCCGGTAAAAGAGATCGCTGACATTTTGTCGAATACGAAAACATCTTTCTTTGAGAATTTTTTTCAAATACTTCACATGCATTTTCTATGCCACCATGTTTTTCATATCCTACAATCATGACAGTAAAAGAGACCACATTGCACCGAGATGTTTTGTTGAATGCTTGGCAAGGGAGTGGATGGTACTTTGAAAGAGATCAATGATGGTGAGGTTGGCTTCATGGGTTGGGATATTGGGTATAAGGTGAGGAGGTAGAGGTGAAGCGAACAAAGGAATATCATTTCATTTCATGTATAAAATTTTCCAAGCAATTTTATGTATATGATTGTGAGCCACATTGGGTGAAAAAACACAGAAAGGGATCCCTCACTGAAGGGCGAGGTGCCAAATCTTCTCATTGGAAATACATAGCATACATCGAATGACATCATTGGGTTTCTCATGGTAATTTGGGTTGACCCTAACTATTCAGTTAGAATGGACTCTTATTTTCCCATTTCATAATATTTTTATTACATGTAGAACATTTTTTATTATTTACTACTCTCTTTAATAATTTAAACTGGACAGATGGCATAGTGTGGGTTCATCCATAAGGGATTTATAATGATGAAAGTTTGAACAAAGATAGAGCTTTGATTTTTTAATTTATTCTAATTTTTTAATATAACTCACAAATCCTTAAATCCTTATTCCTTATTGTTCAATCCCTCTTTTCCACATCATAAGTTCCATGGCTCCTAGTCAAAGAGACTCTCAAGAATTTAACCTTACCTAGGTCTTGGTCAAACAAATGCAAGAGAAACAATGTAGATTCCCAAGACTTCAACCTTACCTAGGTCTTTGTCCACCAAATACAAGAGCAACAATGCTTATTAATATAAATCCTTGTTACTTTACAACAACAACAAGCCCAAAAATAATAGTTACAATATACAATCATGCATGATATTATAAGTATGTTTGAAGATCTCATCGTCGCTTAGTAACATGCCTAGCCATAACCTCAGCTTCAACACACTATTCATTAGGTGGTTCCCAATATCCAACAAAACCTCAATATGGACATCAAATTGTTGGTGCCTAAATCTAATGGGGTTCTCAATAATGACAAGCTCAATTATAATACATCCAACTAACAAATCAATTTGGTATCAGAGTAGTTTATTACACTAGTTATATTTTTGTAGAAGAGAATGGAAGGTGACTAATCAAATTTGGTACCATGCAAGTGGTATTCAAAGAACAAAGTCTAAATCAAAAGTCAATATGGCAGGAGAAGAAGACCACATCATAACCAAAAGGGAAGAGCTTGTGTTTCCTCGTGCAACATTGATCACTGTAGAGTAGGATGTCTTGTCTTTTCGATGAGATATGTAACAACAATTGTATCTTCTTCAACAATTGGTCAATTCAATGAGTTTGATGGTCATGCCCAATTTGGTGAACAAGTTTTCTCAAGATCATTAAAGTAGAGTAACAACATAAAATAATTTTACCCAATCTGGTGAAGTTAAACCATTAAAGTAGAGTAACAACATAAAATAATTATAGTATGGAAGGATACAGTATTGAGGAGACAACCTCCAAATGAGAAATAGTCCAATACATTGATACTTAATTCTCAAGATCCATAAGGTGTATTCCATTCTTCTTTATAGATACCTAATAAATCCTAACCTTAACCACTAGTGTGGTTAGGCCTTTACATTAATGACTATGCCATATTACATTCATTAAATGTTAAGTTCATGTTAACTATCGTAGTGAACCTAATCTACCTTATATCAAATAGTCATAATATTTGTCCTATCATTAATCCTAATGGGCATCTTGGCCCCCATAAAATCATTATGGGGATTCCATCATGTTATCAATCGGTACTATGGTTGGTAGTTAATATGCCCTCCATCCAAATATTATGGAAAAGCGGTACAGATGTTGTGCACACACACATTATTTCTTAGTTACCAACACTATCAAAATCAAAACGTGAATCTCAATTTACACTAAGGATATGGAATGAAAACTTGGAAATCTTCAATGCTCATGACTATCAAATATTTAAATATCTACAACCCCTCAACCCTATAAACCCTTCAAATTATAAAAATATCTACAAATAGAACAAAAACTATAATTTGATGATATGTTTGACTATTCAACCATATTCTCAAATCAAACAAAATTGAAATTATAAGATGTACTTGACTATACAATGATGTTTATACAATGATATTTATAAATGAAATGAAATGATTTTTTTTTACGGTATCATAAAACATAAATTATCCTTTGACCATCATAAACAATATAAGAGAAATCAAAGATGAAACAATAAATTGATATTTTGAGTTCCAAAAATATCGCGCACGCGCGTGTGTGTATAATGAAAATTTTCATAGTTACACTGCCAAATACATAGATTCCACAACCATTTTAGGATAATAACAAAAAACTAAGAGGCAATTAAAACATTTAACTCCAAAATTCTGGACTATAAGCCATTACTTTAAGATAGATCACTTCATACCTACAAAAGAAAACATTTGTCGAATTTAAAATTTAAAAATTTAAAATAAAATATATCTACAAATTTAAAATAAAATGTACACATAACATTTTAGATAAATAAAAAAATTGTGATTAAATTAAAATTGACATACATACCAAAAGAGTTAATTTCCATCCTCTAACATGCACATTTTCCATGAAATATAATGTAAACCTATTTAACAATAAAAAACAATAAAAAGAAAAACAATACCACATATTAGCATATATACTTTATTATCAAATATTTTAAATATATTTAACTAAATATTAAATAAGGAATATGAAATAATAACATACCTAGCTCGAGTTCCACAGATTTAAGATTATCACTCTCTTTTTATTATACTTTTTTGGCATTTTAAAGATAAAAATTGTGATCTTGGTAACCAATTTTAGTGTTCATAGTTCGATAATACCTTGAAATAAATTCGGTTGTGTATGCAAAAAGTTCACAAATCTCCATATTAAGTTGTTCTTCCGGTAAAATAATTATCTCCTTATGGATAAAGTTCCAGATGCTTCAGGTGAAGTTCTCATGCCAGGTGACCTTATTTACTCGGCAACAAAATACTTATCTCCTCTTCAGTGGAATATATGTTCTCATATAATCAAATTCCCTCAAATTCCCTTTCAAATTAAATGACTCACAAATCTCCATATTAAACAATTCTTCCAAGAAATTACTTATATCTATAAAAGTTCACAAATCTCCATATTAACAACCATTATTCTAGAAAATATGTATCTCTTCTTTCTGCAGTGAAATATATGTTCTCATATAATCTTTCATATACATGTAGAAAACACAAATCTACACATATATTAAGTCATTCTTCAAAAACCATTTAAATCCTTCATCTTTCTACATGGGATTTATTCATATTATATATAATCAAATTCTCTTTGATATATGTCTTCGTCATGATTTAAACATAAGTGAGATCATGCACATATATAACTTATTTTTAAATGTACAAATGTTGGTTTTTGTGGTTAGTAAGAAATTAGTTAAGAGTTTGACAATACCCCAAGAAGGAATTCATTTCGTTGTATGCATAAAACACAAATCTCCATATTACTCCATTCTTAGACAAGAAGGAAAGGAATGCAATCGAAGAAAATTTAGAAACCTCCCCTTTTTTGATGTGGGGTAGAGTTTGTTCTCAAATAATCAAATGCTCAAGTTCAAAATTAGGTCTGCATCATGATCTAAACATAAATAAGATTGAATGTACCATTTTAGACGACAATAAGATTATATAGGAGTTCTATATATTTCAAAATAATTGATCAAAGCATTGAAAATATATATAGACACTAGTTGTGTAACTCTTCTATGAATAGGAAAGGATAAAATAAAAAGTTGATCAAACATAAAATTGAAAAAAGTAAAATAAAAAAAGCATATTCAACAAAAATAATCTTGAACACTTATATATATAAGGCCCAGCATAAAAACAAATTAAAACTCACTAATGTGCAATGTCCATACATTTAAGAATCACCATGAATAGATTCATCCTTCTCAGGTATGGATGCATCCTCCTATATCCCAATCTCCCACACTCTCTTCTCCACATTTTGTTGAAGCACTTTCCCAGGAACTCTCTTCTCCACATTAACCTATAAAACATTTCAAATTTTTACATTTGAAAATTAAATTTAAATGATTTTAACACATTAAATTTTAGTTTTAAATTTTGAAACATGTAATACCTATGATGTGACAATGTGAATATCAATAAATTATACCCACCATACCCTAAGATTCAATAAATTATATATTGTTTAAGACATTTTCCTTTTAAATTTATAATTTAAATGACATTGCAATTTTCATATATAACTAAATTTGTTTTCAACATGCAATGATACCTCTGAACTCCCACTGTAATAGTCCCCGTCGTTATGAATACAAGCGACACAAGCAAGGAAATTTTTTTGTGTGTGTTTTTAGGAAGGAAGGAAACAATGAAAACCATTAAACCATACCATCTGATGATGAACACAATGCCCTAAAATAAAACTATAAACACGAGCACTCCAACAATCAATCTAACGAGGTGCAAGGTAACTGCCTTTGATAGATTTAGAATTGCACAACAACCAAAAGTACCTCATTCACAATTTTCCATCATAAGATGAATTCAACACGTGAATCCAACCTCTATCTAAAGTTAACAACATGTAACAATACTCTCTGCTTCCTTTTAAAATGGAAACCGTGTTCGATATTATTGATTAGTTTAAAGACACATGGTAGCTTTAAATTAATTTATGTCATTTGCAATTACAACATTATATTTATTTCATTCACCCTTACCTTTACGAGGAACTAACATACCTTACCTTAACAAGGAAAAGTTTTAAAGAATAAGGTGTTAGTAAAAATAACACAAGCGTTGGCTTAGTTAAACTGTTAAAGACAAGAATTTACTGCGGTGTAATCTATCTCCCAATAGCTTTCCGCCAGGAATCATAAATTTACTTCACGCTACTGCCCTAAATGTATGGGTCTGATGCCAAAATTATGGGTCCAAGACCCAATCCTCAACTATCGACCACGATTCGTGGGCCAATCCAAATCGTAACAATCACAAGGTAGCACCCGAGAGACACAACACCAGACTGAAGGGAGGCACCCATAAGTGGTGTGTCTAAGTGATTAACACATCAACCCAATGCCCCAGCCCATGAGCCCACAAGGGGCATTCTCTTGCGTTTCCTGCAACCCATTTATTTTTCATAACTCTTAACCTTTGACCTATAATGATACCCAAAGGTTGCAACAGTTGGAAAAATGCTATCAGACATTCTCAAAAACAATCGATGTCTAAAAAAAATAACGCTGCCATTCATCATGATTTTAAAAATATGTGTGTGTAACATTGTTGTCACTCTTTAATGATTTAAAAATTTGTTGAAGTACATCTATAAATTTCTATCCAACTACTCACCCTCACACAATAATTAAAAGGTATTTCTTGTCAAAATAAATTTTGTCCATCGCTATTATAGAAAAAGGTGTTGTCAAGGGTGGACTTTCAATAGCCACATGAGATATAAAAGAATCTATTACCAAGCCATTAATGTCAAACGCCATCCAATATTCACTGTGTAGAACACCTAAGTATTAATTCTATTTTAATCAATGCAAAGGCAAATTGGTTGGCGGTATGACACCTAAATTTCATTGTGGTTTATCTATGGGAATGCTCTAACATCAAAGAAAAAATCCAGGCTCATTTTGTTGTGTCAAATTAAGAATAAGAATATCAATATATATTGTTGGACGTAAATTAAGAATTTATAATAACTCATTCTAAGGAATCATCATTGTGAATATATTTAAAGAGATAAATCATAATAGTAATAATGATATTGATGTGCCTATTTCTCACTATGCATGTCCCATAACAAGAATAAAATATCCCTATACTAGATAAATACATCGCTGCACAAAATAACAAGAACATTGTACAACTTGAAATGACCCCGCCGTTACAACAACATGCAACAACATTAGGTAACAAGAAAAAAATTGCATTAGGAAAGTACTGACAATAATAGCATCAAAACAACTCAACTTGATTAAATCATAATGAAGGACACAATTAACATAAACTTCCATGGCGAGCGAGGAATATAATATCAACTATCATCAGTTACATTAGTTTCAATGTGCAGGAAGTAAAAAACTAGAACCATCACGCAGTACATTGAAATTCCATTTCGCGAGAAGGTTATTGTCTAAGACTATCATCATGAAATTAATTCCCATACACACGAGAATCCCACTATTTATCATCATATATTACTTTATAATTCAGTGCGCGCAATTGATTTATTTAACTGAATCATTCACATGTCAACATTCTTCCTAAGGCACAAGAGTAATCAACTTGGTTATAAATGCGTAAAAGGTTAGAATTCCTCAATAAATCGTAATTCCACATTATTTTAGGGTGAAAGGTCAACTAATTAATAAATACTTCACCCTAACTTGAATAAATATAAGGATCTCACATGAGGTAAAAATAAGCTTCTTCAACAAGCAAACATTTATTACTTTTTCCTTGGGTGGCGTAACATACCCAATTCTTATTTATTATTTATGTGCAGGTCACATTGTAAACTCTCTTGAATGATTAAAATAATTCAATAAATGTGAAATCATTAAATGAAATTCTTATCTAAGTCATTATTATAAAGATACCTATCACTCAATACCATAGATCACTAAGGGAATCATTAATAAACATGAAATCCTTTGTGCATTTATTTTCTTAAAGATCCCATTATATATTATATGTTTTATAGAATAATATATATGTAAGTTCTAATAGATCTAGTGTTTAATCAAATGATCTAAGAGGAGGTAAGAAGTAATTTAAATTCTCAAAAATAAATTTTTGGTTGTTCCATTAACTTAGAGAATTTCACGAAGCTCATTATCCAATCATTACTCTCATGTTCAACCGGATACAAGACACAACTTAATAACCAATCGCTTTACAATTATAATCAAATAGTCACATACAATCCCTTTATCAATATAATTTAAAAGAAACAAATTAATAACAAACAAGTTGAGACATACAATCCCTTTACCAATATAATTAAAAGGTGTTAAACTGAAATGAATTCTAATCTGTAATAAAATTTTAACTAAATTATATTCTCAATTCTAAACACCACTGAAGTTAAAATTCAAAATTTTAGGATTCTAACATAAATAAATTAAACCAAGTAACATTTCCATAGAACTTTCCATAAAACGTTTACTACCAGTCATGCCATAAATAATTAATTCCCTTGTCATCCACTATTACAATCTTATTACTGGAGCTGCAACAAGTACGTCTAGGTAACACAATGGTCATAGATCGTTGTCAATAACTTAAGCAGCCGTGTCACATCGCTTTTGCAAAAGGGAAAAATAAATCACAGTCAACCAAGAAAACAAAACATAGCCAATAACTCTGTAAAAATAAAGAAGAAAAAGGGAAACAAACATAGCCAATAATCCAAGCATGAAACAACTCGCAGAGGTAAAATTAATGCCGCCCATACAGGGACGTGATTCTTTAGAGAAAGGACCATGCAACTATTATCTAAACAGAGTTTTGCAGAGAATAAGGTAGAGACAACATATTGTACATCTCGCAGACGTAAAGGTGTAAACCAACAAATACATAGATACGATTTTAGTAGAGGAAATGGTTATGCAGCCATACATAAAAAAAAATCACAGTGGCAAGGTTAACACGGCCAATACAAAGGCACGATTTTGCAGAGGGAAAGACTCTACAACTGTTACATAATATTTACACAGTTAAATTTGCCAGTTAAGTGATGAAGACAAAAGGTAAAAAGAAAACGCTCAATAAGAATTCACCGAGAAAGGTTAAAAGAAATTCACAGACGCAACTTCCAGTAATAAAATGTTTTCATTAAAATAGTAGACAAAAATTCTAGTAATAAAATGATTTCATTCAAAATCACAGACATCAACATCCATCCATAATGCGTTTTCATTATAAAATCGCGCACAAACCTCCAGTAATAAAACATTTTCAATAAAAACATTGCAGACAAAAATTTAATAAGTTTGTCCAATGCTAGGATACCAAATGGAAAAAAATGTAGAAATGAGATTAAATCATTTTCTAGCCAGAATACCCATCCAACATAGACAACAGTGAGAGCACAAGGACCCCAAGTAAAAGGGCATGGAATGGTTGCAGGGATAACCAACACTACGCAAGAATTTCATACACAGAGACACTTTTTGCTAGAAGGCACAAACAACCATCGACCCAGGGACAATAACAGAGGTAGACGACTGTTGAAATTGTCCTTCGCTCATCATCCTCACACAGAAAAGAAGGGCTTTGAGATCCATAGGTCTTTTAATGCTAAGGCCATGGCTATAGATCAGGATCTTGGCTGACTGCTAAGACGGGGATTGGTGAGCTAGGGATGAAGGATAACTTCCATGAAGGTCACAATCACACTCAGTAAGGTGGTCAATACATGTGGGAAAACAAGGCCATAGGAGACGACAACCAGTGATCTAGGCCGAGAAAAATTTCAGCTATCACTCTAAACATCCAATTTACTTACATAATCATCATTCAGATCCAATCATAAAACCTACAACAATCTACCATTCAATGAAGAAAGTGTACCGTTTCCTGTTCACTCACTCTGAATGACGTCTGTACGCTCTGTGCAACTCCCACTCGTCGACCGTCGAGACCTCACCGGTACCTCCCAGATAATGCTAGGGTTACTCTTCTTCTCCCTTAGCCCCCCAAGATACAAAGGGGCCACACACACTATCCAGAGGTTTTGTCTAGCTCCCAACTCACCTTGCAAGGCTGAGCTACCACTCCTCTCCAAGCTGGGTATCCCAACCCCCACAAATAAATTAGTCAAGACGATATTTCTGCAGTGTAACGTTACACATACAAAAGATGATCCTTCATCCTTCTCCTTCCTTCATTTTATAGAATTTCAAACTTCCTTTCTTTCCTAAAATCTCATTTAATTAAAGTTTTAAAAATAATTTGCTAAAATAATTTATTCGTACAAGTGTCACCCATCCCCTACATTCATCCATTATTTAATTTCTTTAATTAATTAATTATCTCCATTCCCTCACCCATCTAGAGTTACTCCTAGAATCACTCCTAGGTGTCCCCAAATTCCCTTACAGGTTTTAAAGGCTTTCCCTATTATGAAGTGGCTAATTTAGTTAAAAATTAGAAAGCTCTTAATGGTCGATTCTTTACTAAGTTGACCTTCCGCTTTTTCCCTTAAGTTCCCCTTTTTCCCTTTTTATGTTACCTATTTTCTCTAGTTTCCTATTTTTTTTATTTCCCCTTGTTTCCCCTTTTTACTTAGAATTCAAAAAGGCAGGTGTGGAATTTAACCCCTTTTCCCTTTTATCATTTAATTAGTATTTTTATTTTTTTTAATTATCAAAAAGGTAAAATAATTAATTCCCCTTTTACATTTATTACCACAGATTTTATTTTTATGAATAACTTAATTTCTTACACCCTTCATGTTACAAGATTTAACGAAGGTCACAATTATTATTTAAATTATTATTATTATTTTTATATATTTTTTTTTGAGAAGACAAGGTTCTACCACTAGCATAATTTGGACTTAGGCCTTAAATCTCGTACTGGGTGACATTTAGTTAGGGAAATTGTTTTAAAATTTCTTAACATTTTATTTGTCTTAGGGCCATCTAGGTCCATCCCTCTATCATCAACAATGCGATGTGCCCTTCAGGACGCACTACGTGCTCCAAGGGTGCCAATCGCCTCTTGACTGACTTGGTAGACATCAATAACCCCTAGAGTCAACACTCCATCAGGTGAACTTGTGGGAGATTAAGGGCTTCTAAGGAATAAGGCCCCTGCCTTATTGCACGCCCCTTAGAATCATTGTGGTTGATTGTCGCAGTCTTCCCTCACGACATCGTGGGTCCTTTCAAACTAGGTTATCATTAACCTACAGTTCGAGCCACAGTGGGAGTGCTAGTAGGTTGTGGCAGGGCTACTGTCACACCTCTCCCTGAACATCTATGGTAGTTGTGTGTGACCCCTTTACTCCATATGTGAATCTGGTCGGCAAGCTATCATCAGCCTGCATCATCAACAAATCATGTCAGAACATATCCAGATCATATCATTCAGTCATATGCACTAATATAACTGTAAAACAATCAAACCCCAATGGCACACTCCTTGACTTGATCTGGAGTCCAAGGGGTTCCATCAATGCCTCTACATCCTCAAGGTACAGAACCCTGCACACTCAGTAAAACCGAGTCAATAGCACCTGTCTATGTCAAGGCAATAAAAAAACATGTCATCAACCCATAACACATCATAATCAAAATCAAAAGTTTTAATAGCATAAAAATATGGATCACTTGTGAGCAAGTGTCCTCAAAGAATAAGTTTGCTTAGTGTGCCAGAGTGGAATGTTACACAACTTCATAATGCAGAGTTGTATCACTATGCATGGATTAAAGGAGTAACAATAACTAGATAATTACTCTTGCGTATAATAAGAACTAACATCAGCTCCATTTTACAGAGTTGTATCACTATGCACAGATCAAAGGAGTAACAATAAACTATAAATATCGTTGGAGTTTAACCCAATGCATAATTTCGCTATAACATCGTTGAATACAAATACAAATCGCTACATCGCTATAAACATTGCCAGATACAAAACACTACATCAATTGTAAGTTAACTCGAATACAAATAGCTATATAAAAGTCTGATGTGTGAATTCACTAACTTATACCACATTAAGAAATTGATTCACATACCATTAGGTATGGGTGAAATGGGTACTGGTATAGATTAATTTGTTGTGTAACTAAAATTTCAGTCACATTCAATCAAGGGTAGATTCGTTAAGGTTTAAGTGCTAAAACGCAAGATAGAAGTATGAAAACACATAGTTGGAAATTCGGGGATGGGAATGATAAAAATGGCATAAATACTCAACACAAGAAGACACAAGGACCATCAATCATCCAAGAACATTTTGTAGGGGTAGATGACTAGGAAACACCTCCTTCGCTCATCATCCATGCACAAAAAATCAGGGTATTAAAATATATAGGTCTGTAACGTCCCCAGTCATTACGACTACAAGCAAAGCAATAGTGCAATTTTTTTTTTTTTTTTTTCAGGAAAGGAAGTGATGACCACAATAGTTTAACCACACCACTAATGAAGAACGCAAGCACACAGTCCAGGCAACAAGAAACTATGACTCCAATCACTGGAACAGGAGAAACTAGGCGAAACATGCGTAGGACAACAAGGAGAAACGACTACCAACCCGACGCAAACAAGACACTCCTACAAGATAAGAGACAACATCCCCCTCCTGACACAACAACCTTGATGAATAGGACTAGAACCTCAAGGCATGCATACCAAACACATGAAGGCATTCCACCCATGCGCCATAAGAAACTTACAATGCTTGACAACACTCACACCGAACTCATCAACTCCAGCCAATTTCTCGTTCCCCATTATCCAATAGGGTACGCCATGATACCCTCACTAGGGATCATGCCATCCCCAGGTGATAGACGTATCAATAACCTTGGCACAACACATCCATTCTAGACCAAGGACTCTAGATAATCTGATGCGCTAGGATGAAATAACTGACAAGGAGGCTACACCCACACCCCAAGCAATGGGTCAACGAGATGCGAGATGATGTCAACAAGAAAATGCAAACTGTTACATGAATTCACCAACAACCCAACCCATTCATCAAGTCTAACCGGTCAATAATTACCATCTAATTAGCATTGAAAACAAATCAAAATTTATCATTACTTACGATCTAAAAGGAAAATTCTACATAATTCCAAATTGCAATCTAATTAGTAATGGATGTCATATAACAACATTTACCATATCAATGTAGAAAGATATAATGAAATACTTATTAACACATTATATTACAAGATGTGGTTTATCTACACTAACCGTACCAAAATGATAGTTGTACATTAACCTTAAAAAGAATATGCTAAGAAGTGACAATTCCATTAAAGCCATATACATTCAATGAGAAATTAAATCCATATACAATCAATGAGATTACTGCCATGTGCATTTAATGAGATCTACTTCCATATGCATTTAATGAGATTTACTGTCATATGCATTTAATGAGATTTAATGCCATATTTATCTAAAGAGATTTATTTTCCATATGCCTGAACATAATTAATGCCATTCAGAGCCATTCAATGTAGTTGATGCCATTGCTAAGAGATATCCTACAACAATACTTATTACTGCTAATTAAATTGGAAGGAAGATGTCCAAAATCAAAATTGTCGATTCGACATATTGTCAGGTAAAAGTAAAACTCAGGGGTAAGAACCTCAAAGCATTTATCTAGCCATCTAGCAAATGCTAAATCGATTTCTGTCAACACAGAATCCAATATCTAGTTGTCTAAAAAGGTAAAAAGTTGTTGTGTAAAGTAAATGTGAATTACCATTACTATAAAACTACGATGTAATTACACATTGGCTGTCAAATGAATTGGAATGCATGTAGATTGATAAGTCACCAGGTAATCTAAAATAAAATGCAACTGAATATATAATGTGTCTATAATCAAATTATGCAATGACGGTCAATTAAAACGGAATGGGGAAAATCAAAGAGAAGGTAAACGCAACTTTCCCACGGAAGATTGCATAGATCCCGACCCAATTTTGGCGGCAAAAAACACAGAGGTAAAGGTGTCACAACAAATTCATACATGCCAGTAGAGGTATGGTTTCACAACAATTTGTAGTGTCACAACAGAGGTATGAATTAAGGTTAGAAATCATAGATTATAAATTTTTTGAGCTATAAATTCATTGAGTTACAATTCGCAAATGTAAGGTATTACAACAATGATGGTTATAATTCATAGATGTAAGGTATTACAACAATTTCGTGGGTACAAATCACAAAGGTAAATATAATCTGGGAAGTAATAAAGTTGGAGTCCCAATAAAATAAATGTAAACTTAACCAAATGTCGACATGTTTGAATTTGAACCATATGTAATGTAAAATCACAGACACAGGGGGTAATATGTAGTCAGTAAGGGAGGCGTTAACTGAAGAGAATCCATTGTTTGTTTGCAATTAAGAGAACACTCGTTGTCTAATGAAGTCCTTCCTATACTTTACCTAAAAACTGCAACAAAATTACTGCAATACTTAAACCATATTAAATTGCTATTGTCTTAAAAGCTACCTAACTTAAAAGGTAATAATCACTGAGGTGTAACTCATTGGGTAACATGGTGAGGCAGGGTATCAACACCAAGTGCAATTGTAGTGAAATCATAGAGTAAAAACGCCCATAAAAGCGAAAATAAAATCACAGAGTATTAGACATTCAAATAAAATGCCAAGAAGGAAAATTTGTCTTAATTAATATACAGTGGTTGTCTAAAATGAAAAGCGTGTAGCTTGTCGAGCACCTGGTAATATAAACAAACTGACTAGAAATAAAAAAAATGTTCGTTGGTCAAAATTCACCCCCAAGTCAAACAAAGTGCAACCGAAGAAGTAGAAATCGCTAGGCAAACAAAATGAGATATAAAAACACTGGAAATGTCCATCAATATATAAAAATGAGATATAAAACGAGGTAACAAACGAGATAGAAAAACACAAAGTTTAAAGAAAACTTCGTCATCAATCAAATTTTGCAAAGTTAATTAAACGCGTCAAGGCACAAGACCACACACTACCTGGAGCAATAAACAAGAGTAGACGACTAGCAGGAACCTCCTTCTCTCATCATCCACGCATAGAAAAATAGGGCATTTGGATCCATAGGTCTATTAACACCGAAGTGACGATCGTAGATCCAACTCCTGACCAACTACTCAGAAGAGGAATGATGAGCTAGGGACAAAGGCAAAAACAAACCACAATCATCACAAATCAATAAACCATAGGGAGTTGAAGACATGTCGGGAATTGAAGGCCAAGGGAATCAATCAACATCGAGCTAAAGGCTATGGGGAAAATTTTAGTGATCAACTAGAATGCTAAGACAATTATTTCCTTACCTAATTAAACATACAGAACTAAAAGCATAAATCACACTAACAATCTACCATTCATAAATAAAGGAAGCATATCATTGCGCAATCGCCTGCTCTGAGTTGATGTCCTACGCGCTTCGTGCAACTCCCTCTTGTCGATCGATGAGACTTCATTGGTACCTCCTAGCCAATGCTAGGGGTACTCTTCTCCCCCCTTATTCGCCCGAGCTGCAAATGGGCCACACACACTGACCAGCGAATCAACTAGCTCCCATATCGCCTCACAAAGCCGGGCTGCCACTCCTCAATGAGCTAGGTATCCCATCTCCCACAAGCTAAGTCCATCAAGTATAAATTTCTGTAGCATAACATTACGCATAACAAAAGAGAACCATCATCCTTCTCCTCCCTCCATTATATAGAGTTTTGAAGTCCCTTACTTTCCCAAAATCCCATTTAATTAAATTTTTAATAATTTAATTCATAAAAATCCTCCCCGTACATATGTCACCCATCCCCTTCATTCCTCCATAAATTAATTTCTCCTATTTCCCTCACCCACCTAAAATATTTCCTAGAATCACTCCTAGGTGTCCCCATATTCCCTTACAAATTTTAATGAATTCCCCCTTATTAATTTACTAGTTTAGTTTAAATTAGAAAGTTCTTAAATGTTAGATACCTTACTAAGTTAGAATTTCTATTTTTTCCTTGGGTTTCCCTTTTCTTTTTATGTTTCCCACATTTTCCTAGTTTCCTAATTATTTTAGATTTCCCTCTTTCCCCTTTTTATTTAAAACTCAATTTGGCAAGTGTAGAAAATTAACTTTTTCCCTTTTCCCCTTTTAATTAACAATTTTAATTAGTATAAGTGATAAAACAATTATTCCCCCACTTTTTTTAATTTTATCCCCCAAAATATTTTTATAAATTAAAATAATTACTCACCCCCTTCTCGACACAAGATTAATGAAGATTATCGTTTTTATTTATTTATTTTATTTTTATTTAAACACAGTTTTTTTTTTCTTTTACCGCAAGTTTCACCTAGACCTATATTTTAATTTTCGAGGCTGGGCAACATTTTATTAGGGAAATTGTTTTTAATTTTTCTTATCACGTTATTCATCCTAAGGCCATCTAGATTTATTCATTTATTAATTAACAATGCGATGTGCCCTTTAGGACGCACCATGTGCTCCAAGGGTGCCACTTGCCTCTTTCATTTTTTCTTGTGTGACATGCCCTTGAGGACACACCACATGCTCCAAGGATGCCACTTTCCTCTTTCCACTTTTATTCCTTGAAGATCCCTTTAGGATGCACCATGTGCTCCAAGGGTGTCACTCACCTCTTGAATGACTTGGTAGACATAAAAAACCCCTGGAGTCAATACTCTGCCAGGTGATCTTGTGGGAGACTAAGGGCCTCTAAGAAATAAGGCCTCTAACTTATTGGGTGCCCCTTAGAATCATCATGAGCGAATGTCGCAATATGCCCTCATGACATCATGGGTCCTCTCGAATTAGGTAATCGTTAACCTACAATTCGAGCCACGATGAGAGTGCTAGTAGGTTGTGGTAGGGTTGCTATCCACACCTCTCCCTCAACATCTCCGGTAGTCATGCATGACCCCTCTACTCCACATGTGAGTCTTGTAGGGAAGCTATCGTCATCCTACATCATCAACAAATCATGTCAAAAATATATCCATAATCATACCATCTAATAAGATGCACTAATATCACATATAAAACAGTCAAACCCCAATAGTTCACTCCCTGACTCGATCCGGAGTCCAAGGGTTCCATCGATGCCTCTGCATCCTTGAGGTCCAAAATTATGCACACTCAGTAAAACCAAGTCAATAACACTTGTCTATGTCAATGCAGCAAAACAATATGTCATCAAGCAATAACGCCTCATAATCAAAATCAAATGTTTAATAGTATAATAATCTGGATCATTTGCGAGCAAGTGTCCTCAAAGAATAAGTTCATTCAATGTGCGCAAGAGTGGGATGTTACAAGGTCTCTATGCACTGAAGTGATGACTGTCGATTCGTCTCTTGGCCGACTACTCAAGCATGGACTGACAAACTAGGGAAGAGGATGAAAGGCACAAATCTTCACAACAATCAACAAAACCAAAGGACAACCACAACATGTAGGGACCGAATCCCAAGGGAGACAAGTCAAGAAACGAGCTTAAGGGTATGGGAACTTAAGTTCTCGGATGAAATTCTAAGTAAGATATTTTCTTTACCCAATTAAAAATACAAAATTGAAAGTGTAAGGTGTAATAAGAATCTACCATGCAGAATCAAGTAAGCGTATTGTATCCCAATTCGTCCTCTCTGAGTCGTTGTCCTGCGTTCTCCATGCAGCTCCCACTTGCCGACTGATGAGACTTCACTGGTACCTCCTAGCCAACACTATGGGTACTCTTCTTCCCCCTTAGCCCTCTAAGCCACAAAGGGGCCATGCACACTAAAACAAAGATCATCTAGCTCCCAGATCGCCTCGCAAGGCCGAGCTACCACTCCTCTCCGAGATGGGTATCCCAACTCCAACAAGATAAGTCCGTCAAGTTTAAAATTATGCAGTGTAATGTTAAGCATAACAGAAGAGATCTATCATCCTTCTCCTCCCTCCATTATGTATAGCTTCGAAGTCCTTTACTTTCCCAATTTCCCATTTAATTTATTTTTCAACAATTTAATTCATAAAATCCTCCCTGTACATCTGTCACCCATCCCCTTCATTGCACCATAAATCAATTTCATTAATTAATTAATTACTCCTATTTCCCTCACCCACCTAAAAGGACTCCTAGACTCACTCCTAGGTGTCCCCATATTCCCTTACAAGTTTTAATGACTTTCCCCCTTACTAATTTACTAGTTGAGTTTAATTTATAAAGTTCTTAAATGCTAGATACCTTATGAAGATAGACTTTCTTATTTTTCCTTGTGTTTCCCTCTTTTTCCTAGTTTCTTAATTCTTTTAAATTTCCCTCTTTCCCTTTTCATTTAAAACTCAAATTGACAGGTGTAGAAAATTAACTTTTTCCCTTTTTCCTTTTTAATTAATAAATTTTAATTAGCATAAGTGACAAAACAATTATTTCCCCTTTTTCCCTTTTTAAATTTTATCCCCCAAAAGATTTTTTATAGATGAAATGAATTACTTACCCCCGTCTCATCACATGATTAATGATGATTATCATTATTATGTATTTATTTATATTTATATAGAAATGGATATATATATATATATATATATATATATAATCATAAGTATTGCTTAGACCTAGACTTTATTTTCCTGGGTTGGGCGACATTTTATTAGGGAAATTGCTCTAAATCCTTCTCATCACATTATTCGTTCTAAGAACATACATGTTCATTCATTTATTAATTAGCAATGCAACATGATCTTCAGTACGTACTAAGTGCTCCAAGGGTGCTACTCACTCCATTACGTTTCCCTTGTGAGACATGCCCTTCAGGATGGACTACGTGCTCTAAGGGTTCCACTCACCTCTTTCTATTTTTCTTGGGCGATGTGCCCTTCAAGATGCACTACATGCTCCAAGGGTGCCACTCACCTTTTGACTGACTTGGTAGACATCAAAAACCCATGGAGTCAACAATTTTCTAGGTGATATTGTGGGAGACTAAGGGCCTCTAAGGAACAATGCCCCTTCCTTATTGTGCGCCCCTTAGAATCATCGTGATAAATTCTCACAGTCTTCCCTCATGACATCGTGGCTCTTATTCCTCAATGTCGGGAGTGATAGTAGGCTATGGCAGAGCTATTGTCCACACCTCTCCCTCAACGTCTCTAGCAGTCGTGCATGACCCCTGTACTCCACATGTGATTCCAGTCAACAAGCTATCGTCAACCTTCATCATCAACGAATCATGTCAAAAATAATATCCATAATCATATAATCTAATCAAATGCACAAATGTCATATATATACAACAATCAAACCCAATATTCCACTCCCTGACTCAATCCAAAGTCCAAGGGGTTTCATCGATGCCTTTGCATCCTCAAGGTCCAAAATATTCAACACTCAGGAAAATCAAGTCAATAGCACCTGTCTATGTCAATATAGAAAAATAACATGTCATCAATCCATAACACCTAATAATCATAATCAACTTCCCAATAGTATAATAAGCTGGATCGCTTGCAAGCAAGTGTCCTCAAGGAATAAGTTCATGCAGTGTGCGGAAGAGTAAGATGTTACAACCACCCTCTTCAAACACTCCCAATGAGAATTGGGACAAGCCTTACCAATTAATAGGAGATGGAATAGGGATCTGTGAACAACACAACTAAGAACTAAATCTAGGATTCAATGTGTTCACATTAATACGAAAAAATAAATTTCATGTTGTTGATTATTCAAAAGATTGGAGATTGGACAACTAAAGTGATCATATGTGGATATTAGAAAACAAATACATGATTCAACCCATTCAAATTTAAACTCGTGGAATGAAGTCCCCTATTTACTGGAGATTCATTTAACATATGACCAAACTGCAATTAATGACGATAACAACTCAATTATTTCTAAAGATACAATGATATGTATATAGATCTAGAACTACAAGAAAACTATCCTCAAATGCATAAAAATTTTATTAACTATAACACAACCCAATTCGATGTTCAGTTCATCATTCTATATTAACACCTTCCAACCATTACAATTTTTTTTTGCATACTCCTTAAGATCTTCTATAGACATGGTATCTATCTCATCTTTTTTGTAAACAAAATTGGCTAGAGAATTGGCTTCCTATCTTTGACAGTTCAAACCAACATCAACACCATAAAAAATTGATTCCAAATTTTTCTCGATTCCATTTCTAGCCTCCTTTCCAAGATTTGATGTAGATCACAACTATGAATGTGAGACAAATGAACTTGATGGATGAGATACTAAAGGTCATGGAGGCCTATACAATGTTTCATTTCAATATGCCCCTTTACGATCATATGTCCATCCTTACCAACCCCATAATAATTGGACGGTAGGATGGTATAATCAGGGTGCATGTCCATGAAAAACTCTGCAAAAAAATATTTATAAAAGTAATGTGGAACCTTATCATTCCATGACAACTTCCCATATGATACCCAAAATCTATTATAAAGATGTCCTTCTATGTTGGGGTGCTTAAAATATTTTCCCTTCAACATCTTTCTCTTTGGACCATCTTTGAAATTGAACATAGAAATTGCATCTTCTTTTCAAAATCTACTTTTTACTACTTCCCATTTATTAGGTCCCATCACCTTCGAGTTTCATCTCCTCAACAAATCAATAAAACTATCATTCGTTGGCTTCATATTTTGATATGCATCCATTAAGTTCTAAAATGAATGAAAAAAAATCTCCAAGATTTTCTTACTCTCTCAAGGAAGATCCAAGCACCTCAAATAAGTTTTCATCCTACTTTTAACACCTGAGCATTGTTCGAGGGTCATTACTTTAGTAAACTGTTCCCAAGGAATCTCATCGCCAAAATCTGAGAGATAGTTGGACGTAGGCATGTAATCTTATGTTTCTAGAAAACACCCCCTGAATCCACCTTCACCCTCTTCACCAACATTGGAATCTTCATGATAACCACTCTCTCTTTCATTATCTTCCCTTGCATTAAACTCATCATCTACACATACGCATTTGAAAGTAATTACAACATTTAACAAAAACATAATTTAACATAAAAAAATAAAAAATAAAACACACACACACATACACACACACACACACACACACAGACATATAACATAAACATAAATACACAAAAATAAAAAAATAAGAAAAAATTACCAAACATATTTTCTTGTCGTGATGTATTCCCTACATTCTCTGGTGTTGGAGTATTAATGTGCAACCTATCTAACAAAGTTGCATCCATCACGCTATTTTGATCACATTCTCGGGATTATCTATTCATAGATTCATTTGATAATCTCCTCCTCTCACTAGATTGTCATTGGTCACTCAGAGTCTTAGTCAAAGAAGGAGTTCTTCTTCTTCCTTCATTGGATAGAATAGAGAGTTTGCAAGGATTTTTTGGAGACTCTTGTCTCTACATCTTGCCTCGATATATATCCTTTGAAAATTTATAAAAAACTAGAAGGAATTTAAGCATTTATAACAACTTCAAGGCATCAAAGACATATATTGAAAAAACAAACAACGACATTTTTTACTATGATGCTATATATAATGAACATGAAAATATTTAAATATAAAAAAAATGTAACATGTAGAAGCTAATCTATTTCTATGTAAATTGTAGAAGGTAATTGTTAAGATAATCTTTGTGTAACATGTTAAAATTTAAGGGAAAAAATATAGCTAGCTAAACAAAAAATATATATTTTAATTTCTAAACATTATCTACTTGTATGTTACAATCAACAAAACATTAAAACTTCTTATCCATAATCTGGTATCCTAAAAACAATCAATGACAAAAAATTTACTTAGCTGAAACAAGAAGCAATATTACCTAATATGTTTTTGCTATTCTCTTAGATACATGCTCATAGAAAGATTCAATATTACCAACAATAGAAGATGATAGAGACAACATACATAGAGTGGCATTAGCAAGGATATGAGGATGGATACACCAACGAAAAATGAAGAGGGCGACACCAGCAAGGAGAACCAGAAACCCCAAACAACAACCAAGAAGAGACCTACGACAAGATGGAAAAGACCCTTTGGGGTCAGGGACAACAAGAGGTTGGAGAGGTAAGCCCACGATGGATTAATACAAGAAGAAGAACTATCCTAAAGGGGTCACAACCACTCAATTAAATGATTAAATAATTTAAACAAATAATATTTTATAACATAATATATTAATTGTTAAATCATAAAAATCAACAAGAAAAAAACAAGTCAAGGAGAGTGGATCCAAAGTCAAGGCGGCTAACTTTATTTAGGAAGAAGCAAAGGAAAAAACCAAAAACCCACACAACAATTAAGGGGGGCATAACTCAAGCAAGGGGGGTTTCAAGACAAAGTCAACAAGTTAAGTTATTCTTTAATGGGATAATGTCCACATGATTCTCATGATATAACTTATAATCTTTTATCATCCCAACATACGAGGAAGATAAATGATGTGATCATTCCCTTCTTAACTACTCTTAGGTCTCATGGACCATCTCAAGAGAAAAGAGGGTCACCCATTATCTCGGCTTGGTACTTAACCAAGAAAGAATTAATAAACCAATAACTAAAAACCCACACAACAATTAACTATAAGAGTGGTTTCTATATTTTTCATAGACGAATACATAAAAAACTGAAAGTAAGAGAATCATTTTGAACGCATTCAAGTATTTAATACAAGATCTTGCACATATTGCGTTATTTTCCACTCTTTATCAAAATCAACCGTTAGGTGAGTGATTTTGAGAATCTATATTACACTTAAAAATTATCATAGGTTTTTCCATGTTCAGGTCTATCCCTGTACATGGACATGGTCGAATTCGACCTTGTCCCTATACAGGGACAAACCCGAATTTAGCCCTATCCATGTACAAGCCCAAATTCGTCCCTATCCATGTATGGGTATAGGTCGGATTTCGAGCATGTCCATGTACATGGACATGGACGAATTTGTCCCTATCCACCTCCTCAAACAAAAGATAGGTATATAACTGAAATTTTAATTAATTGGGGAATAGGTTAAGAAATACCTGAAACCTGAACATGAAAATATTTAAGTATGAAAAAAATGTAACATGTATAAGATAATATATATCTGTGTAAATTGTAGAAGGTAAATTTTAAGATAATCTATCAGTAACATGTTAAAATTTAAGGGAAAATAATATAGGTAGCTCTAAATCATAAATATTTATTTAAAAAATTCTAAACATTAGCTACTTGTATGTTAAAATCAACAAGACATTAAAACTTCTCATCCATAATCTGGTAGCATAAAAATAATAACTGACAAAACATTTACTTAGATGAAAGAAGAAATTAAAAACTATGTCACTTCCCAAATTTGAAACAAGTTGCACACTAAGAAGCATTAGAGTAATGCTAGAGAAAAAATTTGTTGTTTAATTTTGTTTGGGACCACTCTTTCAAAATACATGTTATTGACACAAGAGATAGAGGAATGTAGAAGGGAAATAAAAGTAGCTAAATACTATTGAGGGGATATTGCAACAGAGAGTGTTTCAAGTCCATCTGTTTTCCAAGACTAAGATTTAGCCTCCACTTCACCAAGACTTCTTTCTTGGGAAATATTTTTTAAACACAATCCATTATTTCCAATTGATGTTAATTGTTACTGTGAACACTTATTGGTTGGCCAATGGTTAATGATTCATTTATGAAATTACATGTTTTAGTCTGTTCTAGAACAATTATAATTTCTAGACACTAAATCATTTTTCTTTTAATCATGATTTACTTGGCCAAGATCTATTATCAATTGTTGACTACAGAAGTTTGAAGATATTTTTTGCACCCCAAAGGTTTCACCTCAAATTCTCCAAATTGATAAACCTATTGAATTGTGTAATATAATGTAATCATTTCCAAAATTGGGATCAAAATTTATCACATATGGATATTGAATTCTCTCTTTGATGTGCTTTTCACATAAGAATGTTTCTATTTTTTGTTTCATTAAACCTAGTTACACAAGTATTATTCTAAATTTACATCTTGGGATTTGTTTCAAGTTGATTTTGAGATTATAAAGTACACGTAATAATTATATGATCCAAGTAACTATATGAGTGGTTTCTTGTGCTTTTCAAGTCTTGGAGATTTGTATGTTGTCTTAGACTACAACTAGGGAAGAATGTATCTATTTTTTGTTTCATTCAACCTAGTTACACAAGTATTATTCTGAATATACATCTTGGGATGTGTTTCAAGTTGATTTTGATATTATAAATTACAGGTCACAATTATATGATCCAAGTAACTATATGAGTGGTTTCTTGTTCTTTTCAAGTCGGAGATTTTTATGTTGTCTTAGAATACATATAGGGAAGAATGTATCTATTTTTTGTTTCATTCAACCTAGTTACACAAGTATTATTCTGAATTTACATCTTGGGATGTGTTTTAGGTTGATTTTGAGATTATAAAGTACATGTAATATTTATATGATACAAGTAACTATATGAGTGTTGCTTTTCAAGTCTTGGAGATTTATATGCTATCTTCTAGAATACAGATAGGGAAGAATGTATTTATTTTATGTTTCATTCAATCTAGTTACACAAGTATTATTCTGAATTTAAATCTTGGGATGTGCTTCAGGTTGATTTTGAGATTACAAAGTAGATGTAATAATTATATGATCCAATGAAATATATGAGTGGTTTCTAGATTTTTCACAGATGAGAACATAGAAAAATGAAAGTAAGAGAATCATTTTTATGTCATTTAAGTAATTAATACAAAATATTGCACGTATTGCATTATTTTCCACTCTTTATCAAAATCAACCGTTAGGTGAGTAATTGTGAGAATTTGTATTACACTTAAGAATGATTGGAGGACTATCCCTATACATGGACAAGCCCGATTAATATAATTTTATTATAATCTTTTTGTTTTCAATTTATAATGAATATTAAAAAAAAAAATTATCCTGTAATCTCTCCCCTTATTTACTAGTTTCATTAACTTTAATGAGATATCCTTATTGAACAACCTTTCCCATTTATTAAGAAACATAACTAGAATCAGTACCATTGCTTGAATAAGGTTTATATAATAGTCATAATAGGTAAAAACAACTTGAAATTGTATCATCTCCATAAGAGCTTGTCAATATTGTATCTTAGTATTCTATATCATGCATATTGAATTCAAATACAACAACCTAAACACGATAAAGATAATACACTTCTTAAGCTCGAGTTAACACATGTATGATGATTAGGAAAACATAGTACATTGATTAGTGATTATAAAGTTTTCCTTATTGATGTTCAATCACAATTACTAGTCTCGTCTTAGTACAGGGCAATGGTTTTCACTATCACACTCTTTGAATTAGTCATATTAGCATGTTCTAATTTTGTATCTGTTGTGGTTAAGATGGCTATATAGAATCACTACTAGTTAGATTAGTAAGCATATCTCATATAACTATGATAAGCTTTGTTATGTAGATTATTGTGAAAATGAGTATGCTATACAATTCGTTACATCACTTGTTTTACTTATACTGGTATAGTCTTAGTTTTTACTCTATCCATAAAGCTTGAACATCGTCTCTTTCATCTAACTAACATGTTGTACTATCATATTACTCTGAATATGTGGTGTTAATTAGGGATATCAATTACCATAATTATAGTATCTATGTTCTATCTCTGCAATCATAAGTATAGTGTAAGAGCTTAACCAACTTTCTTACTTAAACTGAATACAGTTGTAGATAAGCTATAAGTAGTAAGCATTCACATAATAAATCACACTTTCTATGAAATGTAAAAGGTATGATTACAAGCATGATGATACAGGGAGTTACTTTTGTAATGGTAATTCGACCATGTCCCTGTACAGGGACAAGCCCGAATTCGTCCCTGTCCATGTACATTGACATGCCGAAACTCGACCCTACCCTTGTACATGGACAGGGTCGAATTCAACCCTCTCAACCTCCTAAAACAAAAAATGTAAATAATTAAAAAACTATTTAACTGAGAAAGGGTTATATTTACCTTAACCAATGACAATGAACAACAACAAGCTACAACAACCGACAACAATGACCTCCAACAATAACTACTAGCAACAACCGCCCGCAACAACTGCTAGCAACAACTACCACCAACATTAACCGTTAGCGGCAGCATCCGCCAACACCAACCAACAACTAAAACTAATCAACGTCAACCACCATTCAAACAGTTTAGGAAAATGTGAATGGGGTGATTTGCGGGTGATATATAAAACAATTTTCGGCTGAAAGAGTTTTTTGGACGAAACATCCTACCGAAAATGTTACTGGAAAAAAATTGTCCAGCTAATATGGTACATGACAGTCGAGGCCATCGCCATTGTACTCTTTGATTTGACGTCTAAAGGTTTGGCCGAAAAAGTTTTTGGCCGAAAAAATGTGTCTTTCAGTCGAAATAGTTATTAGTTTAGCCAAAAAAATGACAGTGGGAGTTTTGGAGACCGAGTTCTCACAAAAGTGTTACCCAACTTCATGATTTCACCCATTATGTAAAAATAATTAATATGGTGTGAGATCATCCAGATTAAATGTTAAACTTAAAGCATGTAATGATGTGGCAACCACCAAGAGATATAGTAGTGTTAAGTGCTACATGGTATTTGATCATCAATGTTACACATAATGATTATCTAAATTTTTTATATGGTCTTTCATCATCAATGTTACATAAGCAATGTAGATCCATCTTAAATCTTAAATCTCTATCTAAATTTTTTACTACACTCCATATTTATTTATAACAATATAAAAAAAATACATATTTTATTAGGAGTAATGTTTGATTATGAAATATATGAAGTGGAAGCTTACATTAAACTATTTTTATATTAATTTATGTATCAAATAAATAATAAAAAATAAAAATATATGCCATGCATTTGAATTAAAATCTATCACTAAACAAGAATCGAATGAAACTATTTTTATATTAATTTGTGTATCAAATAAATAAATAATAATAAATTAGAATGTATACCATGCATTTGAATTAAAAACTATAACTAAACAAGAAATTAAATTTAATGACACCCTTAAAAAAACTCTATATATATTTAAAAAAATAAAAATATATATATTATTAAATTATTTAAAAAAATAAAATTAAAAATATATATTATTTAAATATTTTTTTTATAATTTTTTAAAATTTAATAACATTAAAATTAAAATATTTAACTAATATAAACAAAATTTATTATCTTTACATATCCTTTCAAAATACTTAAAATATATCTAGAGATAAATTTTATAATTATGTTGCAAAATACATCTTATAAATGAATTATAATAAATATAGACCTAAGATGTACAATTATGTTGCAAAATACATTGTATAAATGAATTATAATATGTCTAGACCTAAGGTGTACACTTATGTTGCAAAATACATAGTATAAATAAATTATGTTGCAAAATACTCCATAAATGTATTGTAAAGATTTACTATTAATTAATTCATTAATTTTAGGCTTTTTGAACTTGAATTAAAAATATTAAAATATTAAATACATCCTAAAAATATTTTATAATAATTCTTTACAATAATATTTATACAATATTCCATATAAATTTATTATAAAGATTAGTTCATTAATTTTGAGATTTTGAAGTTGAATTAAAAATATTAATATATTAAATATATAGTAACATTATTTTATAATAATTTTTTGTAATAAATTATTTAGAAAATATTCTATATAAAATGATTCATCTGTATTTAATCAATTTAGAATAAATGTATTCAACTTATTTAAAATAATATTTTTTTAATTTATATAAAATAAAAAGTATATATGAAATTTATTCTAATTATAAACAAATAGGAATATAATTTCAAATGATTTAAGGGGAATTGCGAAATATATTTAGTATCATAATTTCACTTTTATATTAAATATATTTGATATAAATAAATAGACTTATATATAAAACAATTTTTTTTTAAAAATACATAAAATAAGAAAAAAAATCGCATGTTCATTATATTTAGAATAAGATATATTTAATTTATCTAAAATAAAAGTAAACAAATAAAAGTAAAAATTTCAAAAACTAGTAAAGTGTATTGTTTATTATACTACTTTTCGCATTTGACTTTTGTATTAAATGCGGTTGATATAAAAATATAAATTTAAAGTACCTTTCGCTTTGAACCTTTCAGTTTCATATTAAATAGGCATCTCATCATATAAGTAAGTGACTGCGTATCCAAGATTTTCTATATATAAATATAAAAGATAATAAATTTTTTGATAAATACATCAACACACATTTGCAATAAAATTTAACATTTATTTCATGTATGTA
Organism: Picea engelmannii; assembly: GCA_009831015.1. NCBI lineage: Eukaryota > Viridiplantae > Streptophyta > Pinopsida > Pinales > Pinaceae > Picea > Picea engelmannii. The sequence continues at coordinate 692,164 of ML781298.1, forward strand.
GAAATATACTATTTTTTATTATATATATAAGATAAACACATGAGTAGGCATCAAAATCCTTCATTGATTATAGTCATGGCATTGACAATAATAAGGTTAACAATAAAGCTTTCCTTCATTTGGTGTATGTAACCAGATATTATATTTTGCATAAAAACATTTACAGGACAAGAATCTATATTTAACATTAGGCATCAAAATAAAGTAACCAATTTGTATAACATTGTGAAGATCCTTTCATATTCTATCATTCCTGTTATAGTTGATCTTCTTTATGGTGGCCATAATGCTGTAGGGTGGCCTTGTAAGAAATGCATTTTGAATACAGTTGCTTATTCGCAGCATTATAATTAGCATGATTAGGCTGAGAAGAAGTTTGTACTTGTCTTGAAAAAATGGCTGGGAAGAAGTTTGTGGCAATCACTATTCTTTGGTTGTTTTCTACAGATGATCTGCTTTTCGCATCTGGATGTTACGTACCCTGATAATGAGCAGGGCATGGTAGGTTAGAATGATTGAGATTCGTCCTTGTCAGACAGAGAATATAAGCTGGCATCAGGAGGAAATGGAAATGAAAATTTACATTCTAAATGTTTTTGCTTTTTATCAAAGCCGGGTAGGACAATTGAGCTTTAAGGAAAGGGATATTATTCGAACAAAACATTTTGCATCTATACAGAATTCCTGATAAAGACCCAAAGTGTTAAAGAATGGCTGCTGTTGAGCCACACCTTGCGCGTGCAATCATATATGCACAGTAAACTGACAAAAGACAATTTCATGCGATGGATAATAAGAATAATGAAGCAACCAACCAACCATATTCCATCTTCAAGGAATCTGCAACAATGTCTGAATATATCATCTTTGTCTCTCAGTTACATTATGGTCAGCCATGTCATGTTTGTGATGTTTGTTTGGGTTTTTGTTGATATTATAGGGTAATACCTTTAATGGTTAAGAACATGTGTTTTTTTTTAAGAGTTCAAGTTCAAATACAAAGGAATGTAGGGTATGTATACCTCCGTCAAATGGTTATGAGATGGGTTCCTTGTCCCACAAACAAGAGGTTTCATATACCAATTTGATGTCTGGCTTAATTGTGATCTTAAAAATAAATAAATAAATGACTGTAGATTTTTACTTAGTTTTAGAAAACAAAAAACAGAACAGATGTGTGGAGATTGAAAAAAAATAAAAAAAATTAAACAAACGATGAAAGATGTGTGGAGATTGAAAGAAAATAAAAAAAAATAAACAAACGATGAAAAGACAAGATTACACTTCGATTTTTTTTATCATCCCAGGTTATCACCTTACATGAATTCGGACTAAATTTGGCATACAAAGATTAAAACAACATTTGGCCTTCCTGAATCCGAAAAGTGAAAAGATATGACATCATACGCGAGGCAAAAACTGCCAGCAATCCAGAAAGAGATGGGTTCCAGAAACGCTATACCAAACAAAACAGAAACCCTGTTTGGGAATCTTGCGTCGCAAACAACGCTAGTAATATGACCTTTGGAAAGCAAAACCTTGCTTTGGAATTAATGAAAAGAAATGCCTTTTGGCACCAAACAAAAGCCCGTTGACGCGAGGCTGAGGTCATTACTGTGTATAAAAATGGGTGAGCAAYGAACATGGAACTTGGAACTTGGATCTTGAGGTGTTCTGAGCTTTAATAARTATTTCACATTTCTTCTGTTTGGTGAAGTGTTTRAAGAAAAGATCTGCATGGCGATCAACGAGCTGCACCAACGACGTGTTAACCTCGTCACAGCTCTTTTACAAGAAGTAACTGAYGAGTTTTCAATTCTAGAGTGCAGATCTGTTTTAAATCTTGTGATGATTTTCAACTCTGAATATACTCCAATTAWAGATGCCYTAACGGAGCGTTCGGATTTATATCGCAGGGGTTTCTGGACGAGCATTTCACTCAGCTTCAGCAGCTGCAGGATGAAATTAATCCTGATTTCGTACARGAAGTGATTTCTTTGTTCTTTGAGGACTCACTGAAATTGCTGAATACTTTGCAAAACACACTGTATATTTACTTATTCTCTAAACCCCCGGACGAAATTTTGGCATTAGGTTTGCAATTAATATTTTAAGCATATCCTGTGAGTTAAGTAAGTCTGATATGTTTTATGGATAATTGATAATTGATAGAGGGATGTTTATTTTTATGGGTTGGTTAGTTGTTTTATAAAATGGTTTTTTTAGTCGGAATTAGGTTATATAAATTTACATCAATCATTGTATTTTGTGATTCAGAATTCATTTTTGAATATAGAAATAGATTTAGCATGCTGAAAAACTCAGTATTTTTGAATTTTACAGAAATAATCACTTAAATCTAAAAATCCAACAATTTTTAGCGTAATCTTTAACCTAATTTTTTAGCAAATATCCCCTAAAAATATTCATTAAAAATTTTAACCTACTGCATTATTTTTAACTCAACTCATTATTTTTAGCCTAATTTTTTTTTAGCAAATATCCCCTAAAAAAATCTTTAGTAAAATCTTCTTTAGCGTACCTCATTATTTTTGGCACACCTGACATATTATTTAATAACATTATTTTTGGGAATGTTACACAAATATGTACACAAGAGGGCTGTAAAGCAACTCCCTCCCGTTAAATTATAAACTTTTAAACTGAATTTAACCAGATTTTGCATGCTGATAAGGTTTTCATGCACTGACCTCGCAGCAATCAGGAACCAGTGGACTACAAAAAAATCGATGTCTGTCTGAACCATTTCAAGGGTAGCAGCTCAAGGTATCTTAAGATTTCAAATCACAAGCATTGCCTGCATTTATGTTCTTACAACTCGAACTCTTAACATGAAAATTCTATTACAAAACCGCTCTTAATATGAAAATGTAGTTTCCATTAGTTTACTGATGCAGGAGCGCAATACTGGGACTAATTATTTTATGTGATCTTTTACATGAACAGTATTGGAGCACAGCGCGTGAAAAATGTATGCACAGTATTTCGAGCGTGCTGTGAAGAAAAAATGAAAAATGGGTAACTACATGATCAGAGCCATCAATGTTGTCTAGTCTATGATTATTACTTTCCGTTATTGGAATAATTTATTGAAATCGTGTCCACTTTAAACACCTCCTGAATTGAATAGAGCTAATACAGGAAGAGCTTCGTTGTTTCCTTTGTCACCGCAGATGCTTGCAGTGTCTGCAAAAATTGAAACAGGAATATTCTCTGCTCAAGGACAAGCTGGGATTTCTATTAAAGGTATTATATAATTTACAATTTTCTTGCAAGCCAGGCGATTTCTTCTTACTTTAAAAACAGAACACAAATTCTTTTTATAGTGTTGTCGGTAACGTTTTTTTTTCTTTGCTTGCTGGTAAATTAAAGCTTGAACAACAAATCCTGCGAGCCGGTGGAACCATATCTGTGGCATATTAAGCTTAAGCATCATCCTTGGCATGGGTGCCCTAGAAATTGCTTTTTTATTCGAGGATATAGGATCATAGTGATCGGAAAAGGGGACCAGTCCCGTAGTGAGAAGAAAATAAACGTTAATGGCGATGGTATTTCATTTCCATCATTACTAGTTCCGTTGTTGCAGTCACATATTCCGTTGTTTTGAGTTCTGCGTGATACGTTTTCTATTGAGTACTCTCAACTGTCCTTTATCTATGGAATTTCAGCCGTGTAGAGACTTTTTTCTATAAGTTTTTTATTGGGTATGAAATACAGTGTCAGATATATATGTTCATCAAATTTTAACTCTTTTAAGTAGGAAAAATTGATTTTTCCTATCATCTTGTGTTTAATTATATTAATATTTCTCCTATAATGTATTACTTGATATTACGTAGATTTTTAATTTTACAGCATAGACGTAGATGAAATGTATTACTTGATATTACGTAGATTTTTAATTTTACAGCATAGACGTAGATGAGGACAATTTCTTCTAAATATTCTATTTTTACAAGATTGAAAGAAATTTTTAGCTAATTTTATAATTTAATAGTTTTTAATAATAAGTGTAGTTAAATATTTTTAGAGGTAATAATTGTAATTTTGTCAAATGATATCTTACATATTTTTTAAATGAAGGTAAATCTATTTGAATTTCGTAATTATTATGTCTTATTGAATAAATTTCTTTTAGGTAAAAAAAAAAATTTTAACTTTTTTTTTTTTTATGGAGGTCTATATTTAAGATGGATATATATGTTAGTTATTTATATGTTATTTGTGGATTTCATGTTGGAAACAAAAAAAATTATTCAAGATTTATCATACCATTAAAATATTTTATACCACATTGAAATAATTTTCAAATGTTGTGTTCATGTTAAACATTGTTTGAATTAAACATTTCTTTGGTACTAAGATGTTGTATTCAATTACTTAGTTAATATAAATATATTTTAGTTAAAGTAGACATAAAAATATTTTATGATACTAAATTATTTTATAATATTTACTTTAAAAGTATGAAAAGTCATTTAATGGTGATGAATTGTAAAAAAATAATATGTAAAATATTTTTTTCCAATATTAAAATATTGTTTTAAGTGAACAATTTAACTAATCTATACTATTTTTTTTATAAATTTAAGTAAGTTTCAAATATTTTATAAAATCTTATAAATTATCATATTTTTAAATAAGAATAACCACAAAAAGTTTTCATTTTCTACTAACAACATAATTAATTAATAGAAAGCTTATTATCATTACATGTTGCTTATGATTCTTTGTAGTCTAAATTGAAAAAATATTATTTTTTAATAATTTAATTTATTATTTCTTTTATTCATATAATTTATTAATGGATGCTGATACTTCTATTTACTCATTTGGAAAAAAAAAATCCAATACATATTCAATGCTATATTAATTTATCACTAACAGTTTATTATGAACATCATTCTCATTCTAACAGTTTATTATGAGCATCATTCTCATTCTTTATGATTTGGTGGTTAAATATATCTATTCAAAAACAATAATATA
>ML781299.1:8078-34589 GCA_009831015.1 Picea engelmannii
GAAAGTGGTCAAAATTTCTCAAACTTGAATCACTCGACACCATACACTAGCCTCTAAGTTGTTTTGTAGACAAAATGTCAATCTTTGAAATTCACCACTGAAAAAAGAGTGCCAACCACTTGTCATCCACAATTGGGTTGGGTTGGTTTAAATTATGACTTATTGATTTGCATCTACATACAATGGTCACAATTTTATGCTACTTACAGTGGTCACAATTTTATTTTCTAAGACACTTTGGCATGTTCTCATTTTTCATTGTCTGACTAGTAGACTTTATCATGTTATCGTAGATTTCATCATGATTTTTTTATATTTTAGATACTGATCCTTATTAATAGTGTATAAACAAGTTACATCAACTACAAACTAAAGTTAATCACTACATCTAGAATTGTGTGTGATTATAAAAATTTGAGAGAAACAACATCACATATAAGAAAAGGGTATGTGGATTTTATTGAGAAAGTTGAAACAAATATACTTTATTTATATTGGAAGACTATGGTATATAATCATAAGTTCATTTGTTAAAGTTGCTTAGTCATAAGCCAAGAAATTTAAAGTTGGCTAACCATAAGCTAAGATGGTTGAAGGTGGTTAGTTAAAAGTGATTGTTATGTGCTTAATCACGACATAGATAACATCTTTATAATAAGGTCATATGTGTACAAATGTTTTATTTATATAATAACAACATATATACCTAACATAAGTTTAAGGTTAGTGTTTATGTATCTTATTGTTATAAACATGAGTTTCCTCCCTATCTTATATATACCATAACTTATCATTTATCAATATAACAATCAACTTCAAGACTTTATTCATGGATATTTCTTCCTTCATTTAATCGAATTACTAAGTGCTAGCCAACCATTAGGTGTGCAAGTATCCCAACCATTATTGTCATTGCTATATTATTTTCACTTTATGCAAGTGTGATCCCATTTGGGTACTAGGGATGTAACAAGTGGTATCAAAGCTTCAATCAAGCTTTGTTGGTGTTTTTGGTTAGTTCTTAAAAACAAAAGAGAGAAGAAAATGACAATCAATTGTTATCATTTCACTGATCAAGGTTGAGTTTCAAGAGCAATTCCATATCTTTATCAATGAAAAGAGAGAGACATTATAGCTACAATTGAAGGGAAAAGGGTATGTGGATTCCATAAACCTAGAATATTATGGAATCCACATACCCTTTTCCATAGAATATACTAACTAGATCCAAAAACCAAAGACATGAAATATGGTACTACACATATAATATATTATTAAGGAAAAAACAAGCTACATGAAATTTGGACATTTGAACAAAAATTTACAAGTTAAATGAGTACATCAATAAAAAAAAACATACTAACCTTACAAGTTCAAAATCTGAGCTATGTAGTTCGAGAATTGGATTTTTTCAACCGGTGGGTGACAGAAAAAATAAGCAGCTCAAACAAAGGCCAAGAACAGTGTTGCGGCTATAGAAATTGTGTCGCAAAGTCTCTTAAAGTCGGGTATATATAGATCAAATAATCAACTAGCCGTTAACACCGACCACTGATATAGGCAAAATATCCGTCGCTATTGCCACAAACTTTCGTGGCAACGGTGACGAAAATCCCGACCAAGTTAAAATAACCTATTCATGGATATTGCGACGAACTTTCATGGCAATATCGACGAAAATCTCGCCCTATTTAAAAAAAAGATGAAACTAATGGAAATGTGGAAAAATTCCGTGGAATAATCCGCCCATATGTAGTAGTGGTGGTAGAGATATTGCCAAGTTCACCTCAATTTTTAAGCCCTCTTCTTTATCCTTTTAATCATGGCAAGTTCACCCTCTAATACATCACACTCCACTAGTGATTTGGAGGTTTTTTTTGTGGGTCAAGAGGTCCCTCTCCCTTCGAGGTTTTATAATCCTCTTTTCAATGGGTCTTACCTCTCTTCATATCTATAGTGTAGAGGAATTCATGAGCTCAAAGAATTCCTTTAAGGATGTTCTAACCTTTAATGCTTCGATTATCCCTATTTATATTTTTAATCTTGGACAAATTCCTATAGGTTGGTTCACTATTGCGAAAGGTGCTATTATCCTTAATACCCCTATAGCAAGTGAAGCTCTAAAGCATATATAATTTTACTTAGAGCATGGCCTAATATGCCACTTTAACAGATTTTGGCCAAAGTTGGTGGACTTACACTTGTAGGTCTATCTGGTTTAAAGACCGCTACTAAAGGAAGAAACCTACTTCTACCCTTTTTCAAGGTGATTATTTACAGTGTAAGTTGATTTAGTAATTGAAAAGGATCACATTCTTCATGCTACTCTCTGCTTTTGGGGGTGCATCAACATATGCATGAATCTATGGTTCCCCACTTTTGACCCTTTCCCAGACATCCTTTCCTCAACTCCAATGTGGATTTTGATTCCCAACATTCCCCTTCAATTATGGTCTTTGGATTCTCTAAGTTCAATTGAGAACAACTTAGGTAACTTTCATTTGGTGGAATGGTGCCACTTAGAAACACCACCTTGGTGGAAATTTCAACTTACATGGAGGTGGTTAATATTAAATCTAGAACTAACATTGCAAATGATTATGCAAAACAAGATATTGATACTCCTATGAAAATTAGGAAAGTGTTACACTCCCCCTTAGGGAGACTTAGAGCTCATAGGATGAGCATTCTAGGGATAGTGCCTACCAGAATGAAGGATCATCGGTTATAGTATGAGGGAGCAACCAAATATGAGGGAGCTAGTAAGGAGAAATCGATAGGGGATGAATAAAAATCTACAACTACCCATGCGGCAAACACTTAGTTCTAGGAAACATCAAATGATTGGACCTAGGTGACAAGAAAGTAAACTAAAAAAAACGCAAACTCATTTTCAAAAACATGTCCAAATCTCAAAAAGAGAAAGGATGATTCAAAATCATCCATACTTATTATTTAAATGTATTGTTTTTGTCATTTGTTATGCAATTAATTTGTAAAACAATTCCCTAATGAAAATAGAGAAACGAATGCTCCAAAAAAAACAAAAAAAACTTGAAAACTTGAGTCAATCACATTCATCTTAAGAATGGGAAAAAGGAATGCTCCAAAAAAAATAGGAAAACTTGAAAACTTAATTCAATCCCATCCCTCTTAAGAATGAGAAAAAACTTGAATTTGAAACCATTTTTTGAATGAAACTTTTGCCTCTACTTATAATCAAGGCTACTTGTATACATATCATACAAGTTAATTTGTGACCTTTTGATATTAATTCCATATAATCATCACGTTAAAAAAATTTAGAGTGTTGAGTTGTTCGTTATAGCTCCTTTTTTACAATCTACACTCCTTGAATAATACATTATAAAAAATAATACAAGTCTAAATTTCCCTATGTTGGTGTTATGCAATATAATCCCTCACTTTGGAAATGGATAACAAGCCAACATTGAAATCAAAATTGTGATATAAAAAAAAAAGTTAAGAGCATCTTCTCAAAGTAATATTTGTGATTGGAGTTGTGGGCCAACTTTTTTAATCCAAAAAAATTACCCCATTGTGTTTTGTAAGGGTGTTTTTAATGATGACAAACAATCCTCTTATTAGTCTATGCCTAAAGGCAGCAGGGACTATTGTAAATGGTTTTCCATTTTTTATTATTCTCGCACACAAATCAAAAAACTTAACCAAAGTTTTATCCTCTTATTTCATGGAACACTTTTTGTAAACCTATCAAATTAGTGCAATAATTGTTTAAACCAATGAAAAACTTTGATATCTTATTTCGCCTCATATTGAGGCAAGGGATGAGGCAAGTAGTTTTAAACTTAGGAAACATGGATATCTATTTAGTATATATCGCAAGTTGGATTAATGCTAAGTTTAAACTTAGCATTAGTTCTAAACATTAAAGAATTGTTGTACAATTACCATGCATTTTCCTTCATTGCAAACATTTCTTTGAATTGCACGAGAAGTAGCGATAATTTGAAGCATTTGCTAAGCAGAGAAATTATTAGTAGATGTAATGAATTTGTGATAGAGTCAACGTTAATTTCACATTGCTTCTCATGTCGTCCGGAGGAAACCTTATCGTCTCTTTGGAATTCAATAGCGGCATGTTCTTCCTCTCTGCAGTAATGATAAAACTATATAATCAAACCATGTGGATCCTTGATATTAGAATCAAAGAGCAATGAGATTGTATCTGACTGCAATAATGATAGACCTATATAATCAAACCGTGTGATCCTTGATATTAGAATCAAAGATGCATATAAATAGACATATTATATTGTGAAGCAAAAATAAATATAATTTAATTATGAAAGAATAATAATTGTAATTATAAATAGTATATTATTGCTAGGGAATCAAAGATGAACCACTAATATAAACAAATATTACTTTGTCATAATAATTGTAATTATAAATAGTATATTATTGCTAGGGAATCAAAGATGAACCACTAATATAAACAAATATTACTTTGTCATATACACTTAATGTTAAGATAATTAAGTCATTTAAATAGTTAAGTAAATTTCTAAAATTTTCATTCTTACCTAACAAATTAATATTAAATTTTACTTCTTACAAAATCACAAAATCACATTAATATTGAGCTTTATTTCAATGCTCTCTAAATAAATATGTCTAAAATACATGCACATGATACCAATAACTTGGACCAACTATTTACAATATACATACACAGAGAAAAGATCAATTCTCTCTGAATAGATCCATCTGAAATGCATGCACATGATACCAATAATTCAGACCAACTTTTTACAATATACACAGAGCAATGGTCACTTTAGTTTTTTAAAAAAATGATTTATAAAATATGACTACCACTTATAAAATATGACTACCTTATTTCAATGCTCTCTCAATCGATCCATATGAAATGCATGCACGCGATACCAATCACTCAGACCAACTATTTACAATATACATAGAGCAACTGTCAATTTAATTTTTTTTAAATATACAAAGAACAATTTCACTTAATTTTTTAAAACTTGATTTATAGAACATGAATATCACTTGTCCACCACTTTGTTATGTTGTTTTTTGGTTTTTTATTCTCTCCCAATGGATACGTCGAAATGCCTAAGTCGCTTTGCAACATATCCTTGTTAATGATGATTTATCCATCCAATAACATAGGTATATGATGACATTTGAAGAAAAAATAACAAGAGAAAGAAACCATGTACTGGTTAGTATCTACTTCATTCATTGCTTCTAATGATAGCCTTTAGTGTTTATCAAATGGGTGTTTATTTATTTTTAAATATCATTTTTAGTGTGAATTTTATTAGGGAACATTCACTCCATGCTACATGTTGATCATGCATATGTTCTGAGGAATCCTTTAATCAAATTATGTTTTTAAATTTATGCTTCATGTCTAATGGATTTAGCAAAAAAAAATGGACAATGGAAACATTTATGTAGTCCTTGCATCCATCATTGTATGTCATATTCAATGAATGTCAGTAGAATGATGATAAAACTTTGTTTGATGCCTTTAGGGGGGCAATAAATATATTTGTTATTATAGTGGTAGAAAAGTGAATCCAATCAAAGTTATAATGGCTTTAAAAGACATGTGCAGGGTCAGCTAAACTATGAGCTTTTACAAAGTATAGCCTACAGTCTTCCTAATATATCTCATTAGTCCTACCTTGACCATGTATTTGTCCATTGTTGACCAAATTAGATTTATCTTCTTGCCAAAACTTTTAGGGAAGATTTCATGAAAATTTAATAAATTAAATCTAAAATCTCATTTCTCTATGTCGTTATTGGCTCCATCAATTTGAACCATTATTCTAGGACTAGTTGTAGATGTCTCCATAACTTAAAAGGTACATTACTTGAGCTGACATGGACATGGTACATGTCGTGGAAATGCATAGTGATTTGTGAAAGATTTTTTTGGTAGCAGCAGCAAGACACCTTCCTCCACACACATCCTCTTTTGTGACTCTTTTATGAGTTCTTTCCATGCACATTCACATGTACTCACAATGACAACTCATATCAATTTGTATTATTAGTTTCATAAAATGATTTCTCCACACTCTGCATCAACAAAGCCTTCTCACCACTTCATTAAACCATTTCAAGCTTCATAAGAGCATCCAAATATGTTTGATCTGTTAGACATATCCAATTATTTTTCCACGAGCTCCTTTAGTAGGGTGGGGTAGGCTCAAGTAACATTACAAGAAGCTATAGGTTCGAGCTAGTTCGGACATATATAGTAGGTTATGAGCTGAGTTAATTAGTGTAGAGAAAATAGCACTTACATTAAACCAACCAGGAAAGAGAAGACACATTTAAGAAAAAAAATAAATGACAAACACACTCAGTACATAAAGATTTTACCCTGGAAACCCTTAACCAAGAAAACCATCATTTCTTGAGTGTCTCTTACGCTCTTGATGTATTATTCATTCATGGAATAAATAGTTACATGACTAACCTTGGTCTACACCTAAGACACAATCGTCAACCTACTCTCTTTCTTTACACAAGAACAACCTTGCAGCCAATTTGGCTTACATCTACATGACCCTAAAAAACAAGTCATATTTATAGGCTTTACTACATGAAAAACCCTAAATCATGGCGCCCAAAAATAGTTACAGATTCATGTAGATGATTGGTTGCAATCCTACAAATATCGATATTTTGTTATAGTCAACTGCTCAGTTGAATACCAGTCAACCTATAGTCGATTGACACTCGGCCTCTTGTCGATTGACCTTTTGACCTTCCGATCGACCATTTCAAACTTCAAATTTTCAGTCGACCACTTTGACCTTCGAATTAACCATCAAATGGACTTGGTCCGTCAGTCGATTCATCACCTAGTCAATCCACCTCGACTAGCCAGTCGTTTGACTGTTCTTTCATTGCAAATAATATAACAACCCAAAATTATCCCACTTATTGTCTTCTTTGTTGATATAGGGGAACTTGAAATTTAGTTCATAGACCTAGGGAAGCAATTCTCATTGCTTCTCTACACCAAGATAACTTCACAACACTCATAGACTTGGTCAAACGGTCTATTATGTTTTCCAACGTGTCTCCTTTCTCCAGCAGCACCTTCTTTCTTTCCACCATGTCTCTCACGAAATGGTATTCAATATGCTTCATCCTAGAATGGTAAGGTGAGTTCTTTGTCAGAAATATTGCACTTTGATTGTCACAATTTATATTCATATCTCTCTACTGAAACCTAATCCCTGAACACAATCGATGCATCCATACTAATTATTTTCTTGCATGAGTGGTTGCCATGTATTTAGCTTATGTTGTCGACAGGGATACAACCACCTAATGCTTACTCATTCAACTGATTGCTCCACCAAACATCTTGAACACATATCCACAAATCAACCTTCGTCGATCTAGATCTCCAACCCAGTTGGCGTTGAAAATTCCATGTACATTTACTTTCCTATTAGTTTCAAGTCTCGCTTGGTAGCATATAGCATATTCTATTGTGCCACACAATTACTTGAACACTCTCTTGATAGAATGCTTGTGTTCTTTCCTAGGTGTCGACATGTATTTTCTCAATACTCTTGTTGCATGAGAAATATATGGTTGAATGCAAACCATCACATACATTAGACTACCAATGGCACTAGCATAGGGAACATGTGACACATCCTCTATTTCTTCTTGTGTCTTTGGAAATTTTTCATTATTTATTTTTTCTCCTACAAGAATCGGTACCTTGATTGGTTTGCAATCCTGCATGTTGAAACACTTCAAGACAGTTTCAATATACTTTCTCAAATTTAACCAAATATTTCTAACTTCCCGATCTCTATTGATCTCCATTCCCATAATGAATTTCATTGCACCGAGATCCTTCATGTCAAACTTGGATTACAGTTGCATCTTTACCTCCTTTATTGCATCCATGTTGTTCCTAACCAGCAACATGTTCTCGACATATAAAGCTACATATATGAAACAACCACCTTCTTCCTTGGAATATACACAGTCATCAGCCTTGCTTCTCACAAATCCCAAACTAACAATGTATGTGTCAAAATTTTGGTACCACATACTTGGTGATTTCTTTATACCATAAAGGGATCTTTCTTTCCTTTTACTGCAAATCCTTCAGGTTGTTTCATGTAGATTTTTTCTTCCAGGTCCCCATGTAGGAACATTGTCTTCACATCCATTTTCTCTATTTCAATATCAAATGTTGCAGCTAGAGACATTAGTACTCTAATGGAAGTTAATTTTACAACAGGAGATAAAATTTCACTGAAGTTGATTCCCTCGAATTGGGAATATCCTTTCGCTATCGTTAGAGCTTTGAAAATTCTTGAATTGACCTGTTTCATTCAAATTTTTCTTGAACACCCACTTACTACTGACAAGTTTCCTTCCATTAGGTAGCTCAACTAAATCACATGTCTCATTCTTGTGCAAGGATTCCATTTCTTCGACCATGGAATCCTTCCATATTTTACCCCATGTCAAGTTGACTACCTCCCTAACTGACTTGGGCTCATTGTCAGTAGCAGATAACACAAATTCGAATGAAAATCAGGCGAACTATACCTTTCAGTCAGTTTCCTTACTCATTCATACCTCCTTACAACCAGAGTCAGTTGTTCCACCTCTTCATATGATTCAGTCGACTCATCTAAATCATGTTCTTTGTTCCTCAACTCAAACACTAGCTTCTCTGGTTATTTCTTCATTTGAGCCTCTTCAGTCCTGGAAGTTCCTCCGACTTCCATGAAGATCACATCTCAACTATACATTGTTTTTCTAAACATTGGTGTTGAAATAATGTAACTACAAAGAGTATTCGTATTATTATTTGATTTATTATTCATTGGATCAATCCCCATTGTGGATTGATCATGTTGGCTATTGTAATAGGACCAAATCCCCTTTTGCGGATTAGTCAAATGATAATTATAATAGGCAGAATAAGAAGTCGGCCCCAGCAGATATTTAAGAGGCCCTAGAATATAATTAAGGTGGTTACAACCACCTAGTTGGAGAAGTCGTCCCTGTCAGTGAAGAGACACTTCACACGTGCCAGTCTAATATAAATAAGGAGGCTAGCGCCTCACTTAGACACACAACTCACTTGCTCATTGAGAGACAAGTTTCGGATCTGCTATTAGAGAAGAAGGAGAGAGAGTGGCACATATCTGGGAGAGAATCTTTTGCATTAGTTTAAGAGATCTCTTGGCATTGTATTGGCTATTTATATTAAGGAAGTTTTGTTGGGTTTTCTTCACATAGAGGGTTTCCCAGGATAAATGTTGTGTCTCTTGTGATTGTGTATTTCTCAGTGATATTGGATTATGCCATTGTTATCTAATGAAATGCAAAGAACTATAATAATGGCTTAAACATTAACATGGTATCAAAGCCAAGCTGAAGGAAGCATCTTTCACAAGAGTTAAAAACGTCGTTGTTGTCGTACATGAAAATTAGGGCTTTTTTATGGTGAATCTTTTCAGCCCCAAAACCATCTAGAAAAGTGTTCCCTCCCCTAAGGATCACTTTGGCACTCTCAACGCACCTTTTCAGTGGTTGGATCTCTTGGAAAGTGAAACCCTAGTTTCACAAAGTACCAGAAGTACCAGAGTACCAGAGGTACAAGAAGCACCAGTCCAGAAATCTACAGATCAAATTTGGAGGAGAAAAAGTTGGATTTTCTCAGATCCAAACACACCAGGCTACTCGCCTCAGCCAAGCGCACCTCCTGGTAAGTTCAGATTTTGATTTTGAGCACTTTCATTTTTTGGTCATTTTCCTAGATCCAGGTAAAGATGTCTACAAGCGTTAAGCTTGTTGACAAGCTAGAAGGAGTGGAAAAATTTTGTGCCTGGAAGTATAGGATTGGCCTCATTCTTGAATAGAATGACCTAGCAAGATTCATCAAAGAAGAAGTACCGGAACCCGTTGATGCTACAAAAAAGGAAAAGCATCAAAAGGACACAATCAGGGCCAAAAGAATCATTGCAGATTCAATCAAAGACCACTTGATTCCTTATGTGTCATCTAAGAAGACTCTAAAATAAATGTTTGATGCCCTGACCAGACTATATGAAGGAAATAACATAAACCAGAAGATGAATCTAAGAACTCAACTGAAGAATACAAGGATGCAAAAAGGAGAAACGATTCAGGAATACTTCTCCAGAATCTCAAAATTCAAAGAACAGATAGAATCTATTGGAGATACCATAGATGAAGATGAACTCATAATGACATCTCTAAATGGTCTCACAATACCTTTGGATGCATTCATCCAAACGATATGTGCCAGAATGGAGAAACTGAAGTTCGATAGTCTATGGGAAGAATGCATCCAAGAAGAAACAAGAGTAGCGAATCGTGAAGTGTTACTAGCAAGAGATTATGATCAAGCCCTAGCTACTCACACCAAAGGAGGAAGGAAGAAACCCTACTTCCAAAAGGAGACTCATAAAGAGCCTCAACAGTCAAACAAATTCAATCATAAAGAATCTCATCCAAGGAGATTTCAGAAGAAAGGACAAYGAAAGGAAAGGGACTACTCATCTATACAATGYTATCATTGTGACAAGATGGGACACATTGCGAAGTTTTGTCGAGCTAGATGAGAAGAATACAAGAGAAAACATAAGAGGCTCCATGCCCATGTAGTCGAAGATGAAGAGCCACCCGCAAATATGATAAGAGAGCAGATCAAAGACCATGTCTTGATCTCGACCCTCTCAGGATCTATAACACTCAGAGATGACACTTGGCTCATTGATAGTGGTGCATACAAGCACATGATGGGACAAAGAAACATTCTCTTTTGTATCTCAGAAAATAAGTTTTCTCAGAAAGTGACACTTAGAGATGATTACCAATATCCCATCAAGGGAGTGGAAGAATCAAACCATAAACTGAATTCAGGGAATTCACTAAAAATGAAGGACATACTATATGTACCAGGCTTGAAGAAGAACCTACTCTCTATTTTAGTTTTAGAAAAGAAAGGCTTCAGATTTTCCTTTATAGATGGAGAAGTTCTTATGTGGGCTAAAGGAGAAACCTGAAATGAAGCAATCATCATTGGAAGTGAAGAAAATGGCTTGTATAAACTAAAGCGTCACTCAAAGGCTTCCATGACCCACACCATTGAAAACTCATGTGAACTTTGGCATAGAAGGTTAGCACACATCAACTAAAAGGCACTACCATACATATGCAAAGAAGTCACAGGTTTACCAGAACTCAAAGGTGACCATAAAGGCATATGCAATGGATGTGCACAAGGGAAGAACATCAAGAACCCGTTTCTGAAGAGGGAGAGCAAGATAGAAGGAGTCCTACAACTCATTCATTCAGATGTATGTGGCCCAATGCCATCATCCTCCATTAGAGGGTATGTATATTATGTATCATTCATTGATGATTACTCTCGTAAAACCTGGATATATTTCTTGAAATCTAAAGATGAAGTGTTCAACAAGTTCAAGGAATTCAAAGCCTTGATAGAGAACCTTTCTGAAAGGAAGATTAAGATACTCGGGTTAGATAATGGAGGATAATATACCTCAAAAGAGTTTGTGAACTTATGAAAAGATGTTTGGATCAAGAGGGAACTCACTACTCCCTATAATCCCCAACAAAACAGTGTAGTTGAACGAAAGAACAGAACCATACTGGAAGCTGTGAAGACTATGATCCATGATCAAGATCTTCCTATGTGCTTATGGGCAGAAGCAGCAATGGCAGTTGTATATGTGCATAAACAATTGTCCCATAGTGCACTTGGGCTCAAGACACCGGAAGATATGTTCACTGGAAAGAAGCCAGAGGTAAGCCATCTCAAAATATTTGGTTGTTCAGTGTTTATTCATATACCTAAAGAAAAGAGAAACAAGCTAGACCCTTCAAAGAAGGGAATATTTGTGGGATATTGTGAGGTCTCCAAGGCCTTCAGAATCTATATACTAGGTCAAAATCACATTGAGATCAATAGGGATGTGACCTTTGATGAAGATGCAGCGCTCAAGAAATATAAACTATGTCAGCTTGAAGAAGTATATGAAGAGGAACCCATAATCCCCAGTACTGCAATGAGGGAGGTTCCTAGAGCTGTAGAACCAGTGAGGGAAGTTGTAACTTCCCCTGATGAGGAACTTCTAGAAGACCATGATATAGTAGAAGTACAAGAACCTCCTCAGATGACGATCCTCCATAAAATAAACCCATCTTGGGCTAGAGAACTTATTCAAGATGGAGAGAAGTACGGTGTTCCCCAAGGAACTATGAGATAGGTGAAAAGACCAAAGCCATTCTCCAGTTATACGGCTTTGATGTGTGATCTCCTAGAAGAGGAGCCTACCTGCTTTGAAGAAGCCAATCAGAGGAAAGAATGGGCAGATGCCATGACACAAGAATACCAACCCATAATAAAGAACGAAGTATGGGAAATAGTTCCCAAACTGAAGAATAAAGGTGTGGTATCCTCCAGATGGTTCTTCAAAATAAAACATGCTGCTAATGGAAGTATTGAGAAGTATAAAGCAAGATTTGTCACTCATGGCTTTTCCCAGTAGGAAGGCATTGACTATGAAGAGACATTCGCTCTTGTGGCCAGATACACTTCGATCAGAACCATCATAGCTCTTGCAGCTAAGATGAAGTGGAAGTTGCACCATATGGACGTGAAGACAAATTTCCTAAATGGTGTCATCAAAGAGGAAGTGTATATAGAGAAACCTCGAGGATTTGAGGTTGAAGACAGGAAGTATCATGTCTGCAGATTGAAGAAAGCCTTATACGGATTGAAGCAAGATCCTAGAGCTTGGTATGGCCGTATAGACAGTTTCTTGACGAGCTTAGGCTTTACCAAGAGTAAAGTAGACTCTAACCTCTACTTCAAAATCATGAACAATGAGACAATAATCATACTGCTATATGTGGATGATTTATTCTTAACTAGAGAAGAAAATCTCATCACTGAATGTAAAAAGAGACTTTCCTTGGAATTTGAAATGAAAGACCTTGGCCTTATGCATTATTTCTTAGGTCTTGAGGTATGGAAGAGTCCTGAGAGGATCTTCCTTAACCAAGGGAAGTACACGATCGAAATCTTAAAGAGATTCAACATGTTGGAATGCAAGCCCATGAATACACCCATGGAAGCAAAGTTGAAGGTGTTGATAGATACTTCATCAGAATTGATTGATGCCACACTGTACAGACAGATTATTGGATCGTTGATGTACCTGACAAACACCAAACCAGACATTTGTTTTTCCGTGAACACCTTGAGTCATTTTCTAGTAGAACCCAGACGTGTTCACCTAGTGGCTGCAAAACATGTGATGAGGTACCTTAAAGGTACAATAGATTGTGGTCTCAGCTATGATGGAGATCAAGATTTCACATTAAGTGGATATACTGATGTAGATTGGGCAGGAAGTGTTTCTGACAAGAAAAGCACTTCAGGATGTTGTTTCAGTTTGGGATCAGCTATGATCACGTGGCAAAGTAGGAAGCAATCTAGCATTGCTCTCAGCACAGCGGAAGCAGAATACATTGTTTCATGTTCTACCAGCTACGAAGCTATATGGCTTCGAAAGTTGTTGACCGGCCTGTTTGACTTAGAGATGATAGAAACCTTGATTCTATGTGACAACCAAAGCTTCATAAAGATGACAGAGAATCATGTATTCCATGACAGGTCAAAGCACATAGAGATCCATTATCATTACATCCGTGACATGGTGCAGAGAGGAACCTTAAATCTCCAGTACATTAGCATGGATGAGAAGGTTGTTGACGTGTTGACCAAGCCACTATCTCGTATAAAGTTTGAGTACTTTCAAGATAAGCTTGGTATAGTCCGAAAGGACCCTCCTTGAAAGGGGGAGTAGATGTTGTGATGATACATCTCTTGCTTCCGACCTGATGGTTGTGATGTAAAGCAAGATGATGTGATATGACTAGTACTTTGCTTCCAGCTGGATAGCTATGACGTAAAGCCAGTCTAGTATCCTGCCTCCGACCTAATGGTTGTGACATAAAGCAGGATGAGTACCTTTCTTTCGACCTAATGGTTGTGACGTAAAGTAAGATGATGTGTGACTAATACTATGCTTCCGGCTATATAGCTGCGACGTAAAGAAATTCTAGTTCCCTGCTTCCGACCTGATGGTTGTGACATAATGCAGGATGTGTACCTTGCTTGTGACCTGATGATTGTGATGTAAAGCAAGATGATATGATGAGACTAGCACTGAGCTTCCAGCTAGATAGTTGTGACGTAAATCCAGTCTAGTATCATGCTTCTGACCTGATTCTTCAGACATAAAGTAGGACGATTATCTTGCTTCCAGCTTGAGTGTTGTGACGTAAAGCAAGACGATGAGATGAGACTAGTACTGTGCTTCCAGCTTTATAGTTGTGACGTAAAGCCAATCTAGTATCTTGCTTCCAGCCTGAGTGCTGTGACGTAAAGAAAGACATTGAGATGAGACAAGTAGTGAGCTTCCAACTTGACAGTTGTGACGTAAAGCCAGTATTGTATTATGATGAGCCAGCCTTGTGTTGTGATGATGATGATGTATCAGTTTTTATACTAATACATATTGATGTAGATGATGATGGCATTCCTTTGAGAATGGCGATGTTGTCGATGAATAAAACTTCTGATGATTTATAGATACGTTAGTCAGTGTTCCAAGATGATATTGATGATGTTGTCCTCTCACCCACTTGATGTTGTTGATGATGTTGTCCTCTCTCTCTCGCATGATGCTGCTAAACAATACCCTTCTTATTAAGGGCGAGTGTTGAAATAATGTAACTGTAAAGATTATTCTTATTATTATTTGATTTATTATTCATTGGATCAATCCCCATTGTGGATTGATCATGTCGTGTATTGTAATAGGACCAAATCCCCTTTTGCAGATTGGTCAAATGAGAATTATAATAGGCAGAATAAGAAGTCAGCCCCAACAGATATTTAAGAGGCCCCGGAATATAATTTAGGTGGTTATAACCACCCAGTTGGAGAAGTCAGCCCTGCCAGTGAAGAGACACTTCACATGTGCCAGTCTAATATAAATAAGGAGGCTAGCACCTCACTTAGACACACAACTCACTTGCTCATTGAGAGACAAGTTCGGATCTGTTGTTAGAGAAGAAGGAGAGAGAGTGGCGCATATCTGGGAGAGGATCTTCTGCATTAGTTTAATAGATCTCTTGGCATTGTATTGGCTATCTATATTAAGGAAGTTTTGTTGGGTTTTCTTCCCCTAGAGGGTTTCCCAAGATAAATTTTGTGTCTCTTGTAATTGTGTATTTCTCAGTGATCTTGGATTATGCCATTGTTATCTAATGAAATGAAAAGAACTATAATAATGGCTTAAACATTAACAATTGGGTCCCATAACTTATATCCTTTCATTCCATCCTTGTATCCAGTGAAAATACACTTGACTACCTTATTTTCCATCTTGTTCCTCTTTTCCTTGGGAACATGCACGAATGAATCATAGCCAAATACTATGATATGTGAAAGCAAAGGCTTCTTACAAAACCATACCTCATGTGGAGTTGAGTCGACTAGTGTTGATGAAGGATACCTATTTACCAAATATTTTATCGTGTTGATTTCCCCTGCCCATAATACTTGTGTGAGTCTGGCACCACTGAGCATACTCCTTGCCTTTTCCATCAACATCATGTTCATTCTTTCATCAACTCCATTTTTTTGTGGGGTATATGGTGTGTTATTTTTGCATGCTATGCCACATTGATTGCAGAACTACTCAAAATACTTTCCACATAACTCACCTCCATTAAAAGTCCTCAACACCTTGATCTTCTTAACTATTTGGTTTTCCACAAGAGATCTAAACTCTTTGAACTCCTCAAAAGCCTCTAATTTCTTCCTCGGGAAATATAGCCATGTCTTCTTGGAAAAATAATCTATGAAGGAGACATAATATAGAGATCCACAAAGTGAAGGGACCAATATAAGCCCAAACACATCAATATGTACTAATTCTAGAATCCCTTTTTCCCTTGTATCTCTAGATGGGAATCTAACTCAATTTTGTTTTCCATAAATGAAATTTTCATAGAAATCAAATTCCAAATTAAAAACAAGAAAACCTTCGACCATACCTTTGTTGTGCATTTATCAAAGTCCTTTTTCGCAAATATGTCCCATCCTCTAGTGCCATAACATGATCGGGTCAAATTGATGAAGAACAGTCGAGTCGTAGCCGAGTCGACTTCAGTAACAACATTGTTGTTTCATCTTTTGAAATAAAGTGTGCACACCTTTATCACTCATTTTTTTGATAGATATCAGATTCCTCGCCAAACTCAGAATATGTAGCACACATGGAAGGGTCCTACTCTTCCCATCCTGCAACATYAGTCAAACTCTTCCTCGTCCAACAATTTTGGTTGTTCAATCATACCCCAAGAATACATCTCCTCCTTCATATATCTCATATTCACAAAGCCATTCCTTGAAAGGTGTCATATGAAAAAATGAACCTGATTCGATAAACCAAACATCATGATCTAATTGCATGTTGACAATTAACAAACGTCAACGTAGTTTCACACGCAAAGTGTTGTTAAAGCCTATTATTATAATACTAAATAATAGTAGTAGGTGGGACCCCCTTGAACTATTGAAGATCAGATCTGCTCATTTTTTATGTTGTGATGATGTGCGACACGGTTTAAATGGTTGATGAGATATTGTTGTTGTTGGTATCAGTTGAGCTTTCGAGATGTTGATTCTTCATGTTACTACAGCTTATGTTATTCATTGATGTCATTTGTTCTTATCCCACCTACACAACAAAAACGTTAGTGAAATCACATGAAAGGCAGTCTTCGAGAAAGGCAAAAATACTATAAGTGTGAAGAAAAAGAATTCAATGTTGCATTTTTACTATACTACATGCAAACAATGGGAAAGAAATAAGAAACAATTGCAAAAGGGAAGAATTTGGAGTTATCCGATTCACTATACTACATGCATGAAAGACTTAACAATTATCCTAGCTAACAAGTAAACGGTTGTGCAATGGTTAATTGGATTATGTGGTCGATATATATATATATATATATATATATATATATATATGGTGTATTTGGATAGATTGAATGTTGGTGGCACATTTGACCAAGTAATGGACGTTGATGGTTATGCAATTTTGTTTGAGTTATATTATGTGAAATAGGATGTGGTGAATGCACTACTGGCCTTTAATGTGGTGATGGTTTCGATACATGGTTGATTAATCATGTTAATGGAGAATTTGTTGGCATGTATTGTTGAGTTAATGAGATATGGGTGGAGGCGACGTGCATGTACTGCACATCACCTTTACTCTTCCCGTTGTCCGCCACCCTAGTCAGGCTATTGTTCGATCTTATTGTTGTGGTTATGCTCCGAATTTTTAACAGGGAAGGAACCGCATGGTCAGCTCTCGTTTTAAGGAATTTGATTACAGGTATTTTTTTTTTTTTTCCATTCGTGAATCTGCTCTGGTTATGAAATGATTATTGTCTTAGGTGTATGGGTTTGTGTGTTCCTAAGTGTTGCAACTATGTGAAATTTTGGTTCTTGGATGAAGAGTGGATGGTCCTTCCTATAATAATTTTGAGTTCGTAGAGGTTATTGGTCTTCCTGGGTGATAGCTCTTTGTTACCACTGTTGGTTTAGGTGGAGGGTTTTTGTTTAAGTCTTGAGTGGATAGTTATCTTCACGCACTATCACTAAATCCAGTCCCTAGATTTCATGGGTTTAATGGTCAAAGATTTTTTGCGTCACTATGTGGGTTTACTTCAGCATTTTCCACCACTAAGGGTCACGAAGTGGGTGTTATGTTCTTAACTCTGCCATGTCCTCACCTTTTGTTTTGATCCCCTGTCGTGGATTGTTACCTGTCTGCAATGAGTCATGTCTCTCTCTGTGTCCACACCCTTGGCCTCAAAAGTTACACCATTATGAGGAGTTGGCTCTATTCCCCGGGTGATGGCTACTGAGAAAACCCTTAACCCTCCAATCTGGATTCTTATAGAGGAGACTGTCGTGCCCGTCAAGTTGTTACGGGTTATTGTGGATTGAATGAATAATCATTTGCCTTGGATACTGACTCACCCAGTTGGTCGTATAGCAGTCGTGTTGGTTTGGCATTTGGATACTGCTTCTGTGATAATAAGGATAAACCCTTAGTTTCCAATTTCACTTTCAAAATATACGGTCACCCTACTTATGTCAGTATGGTAAATGGAAAGGGTCGCTGCCCCGATTCGATTGGATGTGTGGGTATGAATAGCTACCATAGCTCGTTCGGTTGATTGATTTTCTACAACAGTGGTGAATTGTTTGGTTGATATACAGTCATTGGTGTTTGCGCTAATAATTATTCGAATGATAACTGGCATTGGTTACAAATGCTTGGTGTTGCTCATGCATGTCGCATTGTGTGTATGGTGTTTTGCAAATGAAATATTGGGAATGGTAACTATGTTTTTCTTGGGGCCGAACGATTATTGAACTGGATAACTATAGAAAGTATATCCACTGCACCCTTATGCTTGTTTGATTGTATAATCCTGAGTTTGCACAGCATATTCGATCATGGTGTGACTAAATCAAAGCAATGTTATATTAAATCAATGGCTCGGCACGAGATGTTGAGTTATTACCATGACTCTGTGTTTGTTTTTTTTAAAGTGGAATTGTTGCATCATGGGTTTTGTTGGTTGCGCATTGTGTATAGCATATAGGGCTTGAGTTCTCACAGACAGAGATACTCATAGAGTTTTAAACATGTTTATTTATTGCAATCAATCACTTGTTAAAGAAGGCATGTTATTGATGACAATCATTTTGGATGGGTGGCCCATCTTTTAAGTCACATTGAATTTTATTTTTTTTACAGTGGCAGAACTACATTGCCTGGGAAAATTACCATGTGCATAGCTTGTGTCTAAATGGTGGTTGTTGGTTGTATGATTAATTGTCATTTCGGGCATGGAAATTTGGTCTTGATTATTTTGGTTACTGCCTATACATGTTTAATTAATATCACTGCATTTAAATGATAGGCCTGATTGCAGTGATAGTGACTTCATTGTTAATTTGAAACATTACTTTTGAAGCATTAATGTGGATTGAAGAAATGCATGGGCAATGGTTGATTTTGATAGTTTGCAGATTGGAAATGGGTGTTGTTCGTAAATTGTTATAAAATGCAAGTATGTGAATAAAGGGAACATAATCTTTTACAAATTGTGTGGAATACATATTGTCTAGTGGTGGCACTGTGTTGGATATTTGATTATGAACAGCGAACTAGTTAAATGCTCAGAAATTATTATTTGATCAAATGATTGATGGTTGATGCATCTCCTTGCGCAGAATTTGTTATGGATCACTGAATTAATTTCATGAATAGTAATTGTTCTTCTGCCCTTCCATTATTTCACTTTCCGCTAATTACAAACCCCGTCACCTCCCATATTTATTTTTTCACTCCCTGTTCTCAGATTGATAGCAGTCAAGAGAATTTTTGTGTTAAATAAGATGAAGGTGGAAGTGTCTTGTGTGGATTGCAGTGTGGTTTTATTGGTTTGCTTTACAGTTGATTGTTGTTGTCATTGAGCAGTGACCATGTCTTTTCCCCCTCATTATATCATATTTTCTCACAATACAACCCCCTCACACATCCCAAAACCCTTTTTCACCCCCTGCTCATTGATTAACGGTGAAAGAATTTGTATGGATTGGATTGCATGAGTTTGATACATTGTTGAGACAAATATATTTCATATTTTTAAAGAGTTTTCATGTATGGTTATTTAAAAGTCTGTTTGTTAATTGATCACGCATGCAGGATGATTTTTTTCAGGCGAGGTAGCCATGGTCGAGGAAACAGAGGTAGAGGTAGTTGGAACCGAGGCCCAAGAAGGCCTAGGTTCTCCATACATTTTGACGTTGATTCACAAGAGCTTGGCCAATTTTTTCATGTCGGATTCTTCAATTGGATTGGGAAGGGAATAGTCCAACCTATGCCTGAAAGGCCTCCTTTCCAAGACCCACAAGCACCCGGTATCCATGTACCTCATCATGTCTCACTACAACCCGAGGTCCCTGAAAATTATGGATGGCAGGAGATAGTCCACCCCACAGTCTCCCAACATCATGGCTAGCCCAACTTGTTTGTGCCTCCTCCTCCACCAGTTAACCCCATTGCCCAAGCTGCCCCTAATCACTTGCTAGTGCAATCCTCCCATGCTATCAAGAGATTGAAAACTAAGGCCCACCATGCCCTTGATAAAGGAAAAGCCACTATTGCCCCCTCCTCACTCTCCAATGGCTCTGACAAGTACGTGTCTTCCTGGATGCATTTGAGGGACGATTGTTCCCACGTGATCAGTGAAATTAGGCCTAATGGATCTGCACAGCCAAAGGAAAACTCAGGAAAATTAAGAGGTGATAGCAGCAATCAAGGAAAGGTTGCATCATAGACTGGGAAATATGGTTTTTGAGTTTATTATATCTATTGTTTTATGACAGTTGACTTCAGGGATATTTGGACAGCATATTTATTTTGGATATATGAGTATTATTTTTGAAATAATTTCAAAATTCATGAGATTAAATTGCCCAAAAGTGAATATGTTGATGGGAGACACAATGAGGTGTGTTTTTCTTAAATAATCGTTATGTTATGATTGTTATGAACTAAAAGGAGTCACAAGGGGTCCCACCTACTAGTTATTATTTATTTATGACCCTTATTATAATTATTACTCTTCCCCCTAACTAAAGTTAGTTGAGTCTTTTAATTAACTTAACTAATGAATTGGTTCAACTTCTTCAACCAGTTCTAATTTGTTAAAAGCAAAAGGAAAGGGAGGAACAAGAGGAGGATAGAAGCAGAAGCATGCTAAGGTTTTCTCTTTGAGTTATGTTGAGATAGTTCAGTTTTTATTCATTCATATATTCATCATAGCCTAATTATCTTTTGTGATAACAGGGTCTTATTGTAGACAGCAATATTCAGGGTTGAATCAAATCATTCAGACACTTGTTTTTCAGAGGTGTTGATCTATCTTTGATAGTCTGTGTAGACTTGTTTGTTTGTGAATTAATTTTCATGACTGATAAAGGTTATTGTGGAGAGTCGAGTGGGCAGCAATCTGTGGCAAGTCAATCTAGCTTTTAGAGTTCAGTTTTGCTTTTCTATCAGAGGTCCTTTTGTATGTTCCATCAAGGATGTCTAATTTTGAATTTGGTCCAAGATTTCTGTATGAGATTTTGTAAATAAATGAATCTTTGGTGAATTGGAATGAAATAAAGGATTTCTTTCTGTATCAATTGTCTTGATTATCATCTTGGTGTCTTTACTTCTACTCTTACATTTATTTCAGCAACTATTATATTCAGAAAATTACATAAAAAGTGAACTTCCAGCAAGATTCTTGTTGATAAAAGACTAGCCTAAGCACTCGTAATTAATACTTGTGTGTTAGGATGTTATTTTTGTTGGTTATAAACATAGGGTGATATTCCTGTCTACTTTGTTTTAGCCAAGTAAAGTCTGAAAATGCTTGAGTAAGATCAATCCATATCTTTTCCTCAACATTTATTTGGCGATCATACTAGGGAGATCTTAGATATCTCTCCGGTTAGTTTTTACGCTCGATTTTCATCGATACATCTTTCTTTTCTGTCATTGATTCTTTGACTATTTTCTCTATTCATGACTTTTCCTGTTGCAAGGTAGCCCAACCTTGAGCCCGGCATCCAAGACCAGACCAGCATTGCTTTGAACTTATTTCATACTATTTTAGACACTGCCAAGACCTATACTGAGCTTAACCGTTCTTGGGCAACAATTGAACAAGATATTAGTGTTCAAGAACAATTGGAAGCTAGACATAGGCAGCTTAGAAATCAACAGTAACCTTTTGTTTCTTCATTTTTGGCCTTTCTTTCATGTCCTTAGATTCTCGTTCTTCTATAAGAAGAAGGGGCTTGTCACCTGAAATCAATCCTATTGTTGAAATAGGAAGAAGAAAGGTAGTGTTATTTATCCAACAAAATGCTCTAAGGAGGACTTTATCTGATTCATCCAGCTCGTCTTTCTTTCCCTCATCTATCATCCACAAGATGCAATCTAGTAGTGGCCCTGGCGGCACTAGAAGTGTGCCATATTCCCAATGTTCAGCGTCATCGGTGATTGGTAGCTTGTACAGCCACCATATCCTGATCAATCTACTACAAACCCCAAAAAATTCATTAAGAAGTATGGGCTTTTTCAGTTTGAAGAAGATGCCACAACCACAACGTGGCATGTGTCCTCTCCTTTTAACCTAGCACCTGCTACTCGCCCACTTCCAAATTTTAAAGAGAATTTTCCTAGGTTTTCAGGAAATAACATTGTCAGTACTAACGAACACCTAGTGGCATTTTCTAATGCTTGTCATAACATAGGGGTCAACAACAATGACACTTGCATGCACTTGTTTGTCAATTCCTTGGAAGGGAAGGTTGTGGTCGATTTCTTTGACCTTCCTCCTAAGATCATGTCTACTTGGGAGGAGTTAATCTATTCGTTCTGATCCACTTATGGGCAATCCAAAAGCCCTACCGAGAAGTTAAGGGAATACAATAACATCCCTTATAAAGATGGTGAGACCATCAAGTCTTTCAACTTGCGTTTCACCAAGTTGTACAATCAAATCCCTGAACTTATCCACCCACAAAACCAAGCCGCTTTCATGCATTATTACAATGCATTTCCTTCTCCCTACCGTCATAGGCTTGAGGGAAAATCCATTGATAATCTTGGTTCTGCCCTGCACACTTGCTCGGAGTATGAAGAACATCTTGAACAAACTGGTCTACCCCAGGGAGAAACAGTTAGATAGACATATATGTCTGCTCTCTTACAGCTAGTACAAGATATGAACAAGCATATGATATCATTTGAGTGGAAGGGTATTGTCTCCCCTCTCACCCCTGGACCCTCATCCTCTTCTGCAACCCCCTTTAGAAATCCAGTTGGAAATAATTTTCAGCCTAAGTCTATCCTGCCTTGGAGTTGGTGTAACTTTTGTGAGGAGAACCATGAAGAAACCACATGAGAGGTAAAGAAGAGTGTCAGAGATAAGATCTTTGGTAAGAGACCAGAGGCTACTATTGTTTTCCTGGACTTTGCAGAGCTAGAGGATGTCATGGTTATTAACACTAGGAACAAATCCTATCCTCCCAAGGGTAAATTTGATCCTCCATGCAATTCTTCTAACCTGATCTCATCCTCAACCGTTGTTGCGCCCTAGGTTCCTAAAATTCCTAAGAGTCAAGGAATCACTCCCCCTCCTCCCTCTTCCAAATACAATATCTTGAATCAATTGGCCAACATCCAAGCATATAAAACCCTCCTATACATGGTTGTCATCCCTGAACAACAGATGCATCTGAAACAATTCATGGAAGGAAAAGTTTTCATTGTAGCCAATCTTTCTGAAGAGGTAGGCGAAGAAGATTCTTCTATAAATAAAGTAGGTGTGCATAACTTTAGATACCCTGTAAAAAAAAAAACATTTTTATATTTATGTAAAGATCATGGATAAGATTTCCCATTGTTGCCTCATTGATGGTGGTTCGGGCCCAAGTGTGATGTCAAAGATTATTGTGGAAGAGCTAGGCTTGTCTTGTACAAATGAAAATGCATGAAGCATGTTGTACAACTGAGAGGGGGGGGTGAATCAGTTGTTAATGTGCTTAAACAATTATGCTTATTTTAAAATATTTACAGAACACTTAATGACAATCACAATAGTGTAGGGAAGTAAGCAATAGAACATTCAGCATCATTCACACATATGAGATACATAGAGACGAATATTTCTTGAGGAAACCCATAAAGGGTAAAAACCTCTTCTTTTTTATATGATAAGTAATCTTTACATTCTGTACATTATCATACTTATGAGCACCAACTCATAATGAGGCTACAACCTCTGTTTTGCAAGCTTCTACTTGTTGAGAGCACCAACTCTCTTGTTTCTCTAGCACCCACTAGAAGGAAGCACCGACTCCCTGGTTTCTCTAGCACCCACTAGAAGGAAGCACCAACTCCCTGGTTTCTCTAGCACCCACTAGAAGGAAGCAATAACTCCCTAAGTGTTCCAGCACCAACTGGATGGAAGCACCACCTTCCAGTCACACAGGCACCAACCTGTATAACAGAGAACAACAATTCTCCCTTGCACCACCTTGCCACCCTGGTTTCTCTAGCTGCAACCAGATGGAAGCTACAACTCCATGTGTTCAAGCACCCACTTGAACCTCTGAGGACAACAGTCCTCCCTAGCACCTCCCTACCACCCTTAAATATAAATATTTGCTACTGAAACTTATTACAGTGATATAATGTTCATCAATGGCTTACCAATCTCATCACTATTATGCTACACTGCCCTGCTCTGTCTGCCTCACTGTCTTCATGCACACATCCTTGCGCTTTCTGTTCTTCTACCTTTTATTCTCTGTGCGCCATGTCCATTCAATGCACCATTCCTCTTCTGTGCATTTCAGCTACTACACTCTACCTCATTTTACACACCTGAATCATTCTCAACAGCCACTTCATCTCTTCTTTGTTCTACATTAATATAGTCTCTATGCACCTTGTGCATGCTATATGTGCAATCCTTCTGCATGCTCTCCCCGTGCCATTATTCCCCACATCGGGATATTCACTGCCACTCCACATGCCACTGCTTCACTCCTTCGAGCATCAACTCCCACTCTTTATTCTGCATGTTCTCCTCATGTCGAGTACTCTTCCTGGTCATCATTACAACTCTTCAACTTCTCTGGCGGTTCAACCCATGCGTCCATCATCATTGGGTGTTATGCTGAGATTATTTATCCTCTCCAGCAGTCGAGACTCTTCATCTTCTCTATCACATTCGAGCTCATTCCCTCTGTTGTAGTTCCAGGCTCCAATGGTCTTACATCTGTCAATAGCCTCTATGAACAGTCTTCATTCCACTGGCAGATGCCTTGAGACTCTTCATCTCCTCTGGCAATCACACTGAGGCCTCTTTGAGTCCTCCAGCAAAAACCATCAGTGGTTTTTGGTAGTTACACTGTGAACCTCTTGAGCCTTGTTCCTTTGGCACCTTTCACCTTTCCTTTCACATGTGGCCTCAGGCAGTGACCACAGCCTACACCAAAAGGTGTTTTCACATTTTGTCATTTCAGCATTTCGCATGTCACGAATTCCTGTTGCGAGGCATCTCGACTCTCCAAGTCATGATCTCCAAAATGGATCTTGGTTGCATTAGCTCCTTCCTCCATCTTTCGCAGATGTGACCACTGGTTGTGACCACAGCCTTATTCGAAACTGCATTTTGCAATTTCGCGTTTCGCAAATTTGTTGCGAGTCACTCTGACTCTTCCAACTCCCGACCATGAAATGGAGCCTTGCAACTTGCAAGCTCCTTCCTTCACATGCCCACAGTTGTGACCAAGAGTTTATCCATAAACTGCTTTGGTGATTTCGCATTTTGGCATTCATGTGGTGAAGTCTTTTGACACTTCCAACTCCTAGTATTTGAAACCTGCACCAAAAGGTGTTTTTCTCATTTCGGCATTCCGACATTTTGGTATTCCTATGGTGAAGTGTTTCGACACTTCCAACTCCCGGTATCTAAAACTCCGAAATGGAGTCATTGTTGATGTGCTTGTTTCGGGATTTCGGGGTTTGCTACTTCAAAAATTAAGGTTCCTTTGATCTTTGATTTCCCAGTCTGTGAAACTCCAACATGGAGTCTTTGTTGATGTGCCTGTTTCGGGATTTCATCGTTTTGCATTTCACAACTTCAAGACTCCTGTGATGAAGAGTCTCGACTCTTGACTCCTCCAACTCCAAGTATCTGAAACCTTTGATTTCTCGGTCTGCGAAACTCCGAAATGGAGTCTTTGTTGATGTGCTTGTTTCAGGATTTTAGCGTTTCACATTTCGCAACTTTGGGACTCCTGTGATGAAGAGTCTCGACTCTTGACTCCTCCAAATCCCGGTATCCGAAACTCCGAAATGGATTTTACACTTCTGATCTTTCCATGCCATCATCGTTGTTGATCTTCCTTGCCTGCTTGTTTTCCATCAAATGAACAAGCACACTCTTGCACTCTGTGTGCACCTCTGCACTATCTCTTATGGTCTTCATGAGCTTTCTCTACTACTTCTCACCAAAATACTTATGGTGCCCACCTGGCACATTGTACCTGTACTCAAGCCATCATCGTTGTTGTACTTGCCATCAATGACAAGCATACGCTGCCTGTAAAACATGCCAACAATCTCCCCCTTTGGCATTGATGGAAACAAAGGCACCCGGAACTGTTCTTTTCTCCCCCTTTGACATCAATGTCAAAGAAAACCC
>ML781299.1:49665-61962 GCA_009831015.1 Picea engelmannii
AAAAGTGAACTTCCAGCAAGCTTTTTGTTGATAAAAGACTAGCCTAAGCACTCGTAATTAATACTTGTGAGTTAGGATGTTATTTTTGTTGGCTATAAACATAAGGTGATATTCCCGTCTACTTTTCTTTAGCCAAGTAAAGTCTGAAAATGCCTGAGTAAGATCAATTCATATCTTTTCCTCAACATTGTGTACAAGTCGACACCAAATACACATATCCTCATTTATCTAGAGTAGTCTTTCTCTCAGTTGATTACTTATCGTCGAATCCTAGACTGATCTTAAGCACTTTCAACTTGCATTCTCTCTTTTAATTATATTCTTTACCGCATTTCTAGTATCTTCTCGTTGACTAAACTAGGGATTTTTATCTACCCTTCTACTTAGACTTTCTACCAGCTAATTTGTCTTTATATCTATCAACATGTTGACCTCTCACCATCAAGTCATCCTTGGTCAATCCTTCCATGTTCTTCACCTCTGACAGCAAAGATGAATCAATGTCTTCAAGTGTTAATATGGTTGAATTACTCATGATAGCCACGACTAAGTTATCCTAGGAGTTTTTCAAAGAACACAACAAGCTAATACATTTCTCCTCCTTGGTGATTTTAATATCCATAGCCAATAACTAACTTATTACACTATTGAATGCATTCAGGTGCTCTGTTACTGAGCTCCCATCACTCATCTTTAGAAGATACAATTTCTTCCAAAGGAATAACTTGTTTACTAGGGATTTCGACTGGTACAAGATTCCCAACTTTTCCCACATTTTCTTTGCAGATTCTTCACTTGAGGCATTAAGCAATATTGAATCTGCAAGACAAATTCAAATCGTACTCATTTCCCTCATCTCGAGCTTCTCCCATTCTTCCTTTGGCATACCTGTCGAAATTGTATCGAGACTTAAAGCTAGCCACTGTTCTCGACCTACAAGGAGATATTCCATCTTAAGCTTCCAAAGCTCAAAAATCTAGCCATTGAATTTTTTTATCTCTATCCTTGAACTACTTGACATTCTTTCAAGCACAAATTAAATACCACTAACTTACAACTCTCATTGGACCTAGGTTTAGATTAGATATAAGATATTCTTAACCTTTCTTTGATACCAAATGTAGAGAAAATAACACTCACACTAAACCAACCAGGAAAGAGAAGACATATTTAAGAATAAAATAAATGACAAACATACATAGTACTAGAGATTTTACCTTGGAAACCCTTAACCGGGAAAACCAGCATTCCTTGAGCATCTCCTACTCTCTTATTGTCTTATTCATTCATAGAATAAAGAGTTACATGACCAACAATTGTCTACACCTAAGACACAATCGTCATCCTACTCTTTTTCTTTACACAAGCACAACCCTACAACCAATTTGGCTTACATCTACATGACCCTGACAATTCTTCTAAAGATTAGCAAAGTCAACTTATTACAATTACAACATGCCATATTTATAGGTTTTACTGCATGCAAAACCCTAAAGCATGGTGCCCAAAAACATTTACATATCCACATAGATGATTGGTTGCAATCCCATGAATCTCAGGATTCTTACAATCAACTACCCAGTCAATTTCCAATCGGTTTCCACTCGACCTCTTGTCGATTAACCTTTTGACCTTCCGGTCTACCACTTCGACCTTCGAATTTCCGGTCAACCACTTCGAACTTCGACTTAACCATTGACTTGATTTGACCCATTAGTCGATTCATCACATGTTCATCACCCAGTCGATCCATCTCGACTAGCCAGACAGTTGATTGTTCTTTCACTGCAAAAATTATAATAACCCAACAAGTAGGCATTATTCCTAAGATCAAAATTTGAAGCTAACATAATAGCCTCCACTTTGGCAATTCAGATCCAATTCCTCGTGTCAAGCTCTCAAGTTTCTCCAAGCCTTGTTCTTTAACATGAAAGCTATGATAAAAGCACTTCAATCAATATGAGTGGCATTTGCTTCTCTAATTGCATCAACCACACATATTGAAGCTACTACTATCTATGCAAATTTTCTTCTAAGAACTAATCAAGCACTTATCAATACATAAATGCACAAAAGCACTAAAAAATGTCATTTTGAAAGTAATGGAGGGCATTATACTTATTTATGGAAGTAATAAATACTAGAAAAGAAGCTATGTGGCAACAATTAGAGTGAAGG
Organism: Picea engelmannii; assembly: GCA_009831015.1. Taxonomy (NCBI): domain Eukaryota; kingdom Viridiplantae; phylum Streptophyta; class Pinopsida; order Pinales; family Pinaceae; genus Picea; species Picea engelmannii. The sequence goes on from ML781299.1 coordinate 51,844, forward strand.
CAGATGCAACAATTCAAGTAAACTCTTCTCGAACTCACTCATTCTCCTGTCCAGTCCATGAGATACCATAGATTTTGTTGTTCCATTGTTGACCTCCATATAATGAGTGAGTAGGTGATTTGATATTTCCCATCTTTGTCTTCCTAATCCTAGGATGAAAATGGAAAAAACAATGAGTTGGATGACCTATGAAATGAAAATTAATCTATAAAGTTGGAAAGAGCTTGATTTGCTTAAATCAATCTTATTGTACTAGTGAATTGTTTTTTGGTTTTATTATATAACATAATGCAGAAATAACAATTAGCAAAAGACGATGATGAAGATTAGAAGTAGTGAAAGCCACTTTGGCTAGGTCTTAGTTTTGCACATTCACAACCAAGTTGGCATGGTCTATCGACTCCATATAAGGGACCAAGTGAGGCTCGAATGGTTTCCTTCATTGCTTAACCTTTTCTAACCTTTTCTTTTGGTTCCATTTGACACCACATTTATTTTGTAAAATAAAGCTTCTTTGCATTGCTTACGTTTGTCTTATGTTAAACTACAACAATTTCCACCTACTTTGCCCGACTCTATGCATCCATCATGCATTTTCATTTTCGAAAAAGCAACTTGCAAAAAACAACAATAAAAAATAATTGCAATGACTTGAAAAAGGTATAAACACTCTAAAATCTGAAAAGGACTATAGGTATAAACATTGAAGACTAAAGGTATTATTATTAACTCAAATTAAATATGTTTTCTAGTCTAGACTTGTTAGACAAAAACCTCATCGTCCAAAGTGCCAACTTCAACCATAGTCTTTTCCCTTAAAGTGATCAGTTCAATAATAGAAATAAGCAATTCACTTAGTTGGGTAGAAAATGGTTTGTCATCAAACCCTATTCACTTAGTTGGGTAGAGAATGGTTTGTCATCAACGAAGCAATTCACTTTATAACGAGTGAATGTGCAACAAACTGTATAACTAAGATAGGAGGATTTTTAAAAAATGAATGAGCAACTAACAGTGTAACTAAAATAGTAAGATCTAGTTTGATCATAAAAAATAACAATGAAATGAATGAGCAACTAACAGTGTAACTAAAATAGTAAGATCTAGTTTGATTATGGTTAATGCATGCTATTCACATGTACCATTTTTTATGAACAATTTGAGACATTTTAATCTCCATTTAATATCTTGCCCCATGTTTACCTTGTTTTTTTTCATCTACTTTTGCTTTATTATTGATGTTGTATTTGAATTTATTTATTCAAGTAGATTACCTCGACCTTTTTATATAGTACTTTTATTGCTATTCATAGCTTAACATTTTAAAAATCAATTTTAAAATAATAAAAAATAAAAAAATTAATTTAATCATGTTAAAACGTTTGCACAGTGTGAAAATTTTTTAATCAAAATACAAATTAATAGCAAGTCAATGCAAACTCATTGTAAAATTATTGTTACCACTTTCATAATAATAATATAAAAAAAATGTAACATTAATATAAATTAATTATATTGATAAAAGCTATATGTTTTAATATCAAATATTCAATATTAATATATATTATGTTTTTATTATTTGGGGTGTAAAAAAATTTAATTGCAATGGAGAGATAGGTGCTTCGAGCATAAGAATTTTATAATGAAATAAACCTTGTTGTAGCTATAGTTCTTGGCATAGTTGTAGTTTAAATAGAACTTTCTAAAATAAGAATTTAGATTTAGAGGAACAAACCACTCACTTTTCCAAAGCATTTTGAAGAACATTTTTGTGATGATTGTTTCCATTTTAATCAAATATTTAAACTATCATAATTTTATTAGTTAAGCGTATTAGAAAAAATTAAAAAGAGACACCTAAGAATATGTACTTCACAATAGAACAATTAATGTTGTATGGGTTGGGATATATATCATTTGATATCAATGTACTTCAAATTGGATAGTATATACCCTAGCCTATACAGCTTTAATTGCTTTGTTGTGGGGTGCATATTGTTTTCCAAATGAGGCAAGTAACTTTCTCATGAGTGTGATGCTTACGCAACGTATGTCCAACTCATAGTGTGCAACATATGTTTTGTAGGGCATACCTAACTAGAAGCACTAGAAGGGAAAACTTTCCAATATGATCTTGTCCCCTACATGTAAGGTAAGTCATGTGATATAGCTTAAGACCTCTTAACCTATATCACCTTGTAACCTATAGTTTATGAATTTCTACGTCCAAAACGCTATTGCCTCAAATGATATCAATCTCATTGGAAATTATGCATCCATTATTATGGAGAAAATCTCACCAATGGACTGACAAGATGTCCCTAGGATCTGCCTGTTTATCCTAGACAAACAATGGGATAGAATTTTAATGGTTTCCTCTACATTCAAGTAAATTTGTTTCCTTTTAACCAATAAGGGTGATGAACATACATTTCAACCGATGGTTGTCCTTGTGTGTCTGGATGATGCAGCTCTTGAGATGCAGCTCCAGCTCTTATGATCAGCTTCATGCACCTAAGGAGACAAGAAACTACTGATCTATTATTCTTCTATTGTTAGGAAATTCAAACTTACTAGATCTATCCTCATCTATTCAATATGAGACTAGATCCAAATATTTGCAAATGGAATACAAACATTCATGGGGGGGACCAATGATCTATTAATTAATAAGCGAGAAATGCATCAATGATCCGGATTTAGGAGCAGAACGAACTAATTAACAGACTGAATACAATAAACACAGAGATATGAAGAATAACAAAAATATCCAGTGAACAATATCTTCAATTGAATAATGAAATAGGTTGAAACTGTAAAACTGCAGAATTGAAACACTTGCTCGAATGGTGGTAGCTATCTCTAAGAAGAGATGTGACTGCTACACGCATCCATCTGAGAAGAATGGATTACAATGAGGCTCCAAAGTCCTTTTTGATATTAATCATGAATGCCAAAACCCTAGACATCCAAATACCTAACCCTAGAAGGTGAAACGCCAAAAGTTATGTGGGCCCTATGGGTAAGTTGGTGTAATTTGGTACCTCAACTTCCAAGGGTCGTAAATTTTGCATATGGGCACCGTTTTAGGCACGTGATAGCCAGTTGGAAAGGTCTTTCAAAGAACTACACATTTCTCCATCAAACTTTGACTTTGTCTACATTTTTACTGTGGGGAGCCAAAAAAAAAATGTTTAGGGCCCCAAAATGGCCCTGGAAGTACAACAAGATGTGTTGACATGAAAACATACAAAATAAGTCGGTTGGATTAGGTGAAACGCCACCCATATCCACCTGGAGGATGTGTGGGGCTTCAGACAACCCCAAAAGTGTAGAACCCACAATTACAAAGTAGTACAGAAGAACGTGTTGAAAAAAAATGTACATGAGGGGCCAGTTGGAATAGGTGGGTGGCCACCAATATCCACCTGGATCAATCCTCCCCCCTTAGGAAGCAATGGTATCCATTGCATTGAATTCCCCCATCAGGTGAGGAAACTTCTACTAGATTTAGCCCTGGGTGAGCCACTTGCCTTGGTGTAGGAGTTGCCCCGCCTTGACAACCCGATAAAGTTGGATCTGCTACTAGTGAGTGCCCTTGACCTATGTGTCCACTATCTGTTCAATGGATGTTTGTTCCATGCAGTCAGGGTTGAGCTTTGTTGGTGTCATATGTTCAGCGATCTTTTAGGTGTCCAATAACGGTGGAAAATATGGCCAAAGGAGGTCCACATTGAATATTGGATGCAGACCAAGGAAGGGTGGAGTGTTGAGCTCAAAATCATTGCTACCCATAGCCTTGGTGATAGTGTAAGGCCCATAACGAAGTGGGTGAATCTTCTGATGGGGCCCGGTGAGACTCTCCTTCTGCAAATGTAACCAGAAATTGGCGCCAACTTGAAACTAGTCTAGTACCCTGTTTTGATCATGGCATTGCTTATACTTAGCATTGGATTTCTGCGAAATCTCCCAGACCTATTGGCGGATGTGTTGAATCTGCTCAATGAATTTGGTGGCTTTGTCGATCGTATACTGATCAGGGGAAGAGTTTGTATGTACGGTGCCAAGAGGAAGTGAAACATCAATGGGTCCCAAGGATTGGAATCCCAGACCCACCTGAAATGGGCTATGGTCGGTGGAACTATGGAGAGCCCTGGTGTAACTGTTTTGTGCATTTGGGAGACTCTCGTCCCATGTACGGGGATTCTTAGAAATGTAGATGCGCAGGATGTGCACAATCATCTTATTGATGACCTTTGTTTGGCCATCGGTTTGGGGGTGGAAAGCATTGGATTTTGTGAGCTTGGTGTCCAACAGAGACCATAGACTCGACCAAAAGGTGTTGAGTAACCTATTGTCTCGGTCGGAGATGATGTTATGTGGTATCCCAAAGTGGACCCAAACTCATTCAAAAAAGAGCTTGGCAGTATCTACCGCTATGACATTCTTCTTACAGGCTATGAGGATGGCCATATTTGAAAACTGATCAATGAAAACAAACATGCAGTCATTTCTGTGTTTGGTGGATGGCAAGATAGACATGTAATCCATTGAGATGGATTTCCAAGGATTCTCAGGAATAGGAAGAGGGGTTCATAACCCTTGATTCTTGATGGTTGACTTGGCAATGGCACAGGCAGTGCAAGATCTGATATACTTGTTGACGTCTTGTCAAATTTTTGGCCAATAAGAATGTTTTTGAAGAATGACCACAGTTTTCTCTACACCAAATTGTCCTACCACTCGACTGTAGTGGGATTCCCAAATCAACTTTGCACGCTCACTTGTAGGAACACAGAGATGGCCCAAGTGGCATAAGAGTCTGTCCTTAATGTGAAAATCAGTTACAGTTGCACCTATACCCAAGAGATGATATGTGGTGGCAAAGTCTGGATCTTGTTGATAAAGTTGGGGGCACTCAGATGCTTCATTTACACAGGAATGGATCATAGTGGTGAGTGCATCCACTGGAGGTCGACTGAGGCAGTCAGTGACATGATTGGAGATACATGTATTATACTTGATGTTGAGATGGAACTGCTGCAGGTAGATGGACCACTTCTGATGGCGGTCGTTCAGCAATTTCCCTTGTGTTTGTATGAACTGCAGAGGCTTGTGATTAGTGTGTATGATCGTCTCTTTCCCCATAATTCAATGTTTCAATTGACGATAGGCTTGTACAATGGAATACATTTCCTTTTCATAGGAGGGGTATTTTCGAACAGTATCAAAGAGTGTCTCACTATGGTATGCCATTGTATGCCCATGATGAGTGAGAAATGCGCCCACAACATAGTCAAATGCATCAATCTCAATCTCGAATGGTTGTTGCAGGTCGCACAAGGAGAGTACAGTGGCACAGCACAAGCGATGCTTTAGATCATCGAATGCTCATTTCTTCTCCTTCCCCCACATGAACTTGTCCCTACCACCGCCCTTGGTCACCTGGCTGAGGGCCCATGCAATATGGGAGAATCCCAACACAAACCCTCGGTAGAATTTGGCTAGTCCCAAGAAGCTCTAAAGCTCAGTCAGTATGGTCAAGGCTAGCCAGTCACGGATGACTTGAATCTTAGTTGTATCAACATGTACCCCATACTCATCAACAATGTATTCCAAGTATTGGACCATGTTCATGCCAAAAGATCATTTTTCCAAGTTGGCATAAATCTTGTGCTATCACAGAGTGCTCAAAACCTGTTGAATATGCCGCATGTGATCCTCTCACATTTTGTTGAAGATGAGGATTTCATCCAAATATACTACCACAAAGGAGTTGGTGAAGGGTCTCAATACATCATCCATCAACCTCATGAAAGTGGTTGGTGCATTTGTTAATCCAAAGGGCATGACTAGCGATTCGTAGAGACCTTCTTTAGATTTGAAGGTTGTCTTTCATACATCAGTTGGTTCGATGGGAACTTGGTGGTAGCCAAACTTTAGGTCAATATTGTTGAAGAACTTTTCCCCCTTGAGTTGGTCAAGAAAGTCATCAATCCCAGGAATCGGGTAGTGGTTCCTGACTGTGATTTTGTATAAGGCTTTGTAATCAATGCAGAGTCGCCAAGTCCCATCCTTCTTCTGCACCGATAAAATTGGGCTTCTGCAAGGGGAGGAGTTGGGTCTGATGTGCCCCTTTTGAAGAAGCTCTTAGATATGACACTTGATTTCATCACTCTCCATCAGCAAGCATCGATAGACTGGTCCATTAGGTAGACGTGTGTCGGGGGTCAGATCAATTGGATGCTTAACTTGGTAATGTGTCGGTACCCCTGTAGGTGAGGCGAAGATGTCTATGTATTCTTCCATGATCTTGTCCACTTGATTTTGTTGCAAAGAGAGGCATTGTGTAGAGGCCACGGATGTGGCGGCAACATTATGCACTGTGAGCATGAATCTCAAAGAAGACAAACTTCTCGGTCTGTGAAATGACCTTACTGCATTGCTTAGCAGAGATTAAAGAAATAGCAGTAAGAGGTGCTACCTCTGGGATCCTGTATAATTGTCTACCCAAAGTAATAATAACATTGTGGGGTCTAGAATCATACACAACATGAAGCTTCTACAAATATGATTGTCCTAAAAGAACATCACAAACTTCAAGGGGAGAAATATCACACAATACCTCATCTTTCAAAGGCTTGATGTCATAGGGTAGACGACACTATTGGTTGGCACGGAGCTCTCTTCCATGACGAAGCCAGTCGATGGTGTAGGGTTGCGGGTGCAGTTTCATTGGTAGGTCCAGTTGCTTGATGACCTCTCCTAAAATCAGGTTCTTCTAAATACCATTGTCGACAATGAAATGAATCGAATCCCCCTTGACCCACATCTACGAGTGAAAGAGGCGTTCCCCTTCCTCTGGATCTTCTGGTTCACTTAACCAGACTTAGGTGGTAGCGACAATGGCACTGGGTTCACCATCAATGATCTATTTCCCTCCTTCAGGATTTGACTCGAAATCAGAATCGGCCTCTAACTCGGAAGCCTTCAGCTCGGCCATGAGGGACTGCTTGGTGCGAAATTCTTTGGTGTTGTGCCAAGCAATTTTATGGTACTCACACCATTTTCTCGTGTCCTTCTTTGTCTTCTCATTTCCCTTATTGTGTTGCGGCTTGGATGGATTTTTCTGAGGGTGACCATCTCGACTTGGTCCCTTTCTATGTGGGTTGGGGCTACCTTTGCCTTGCTTTGGCTGTGAGGGGTTTGCAGATCCAAAATATCTCTGTTTCTGCTTAAAATTATGCTTGATCTTGACAGCGTATCTACAATTTGTGCCCAATGAGGCGATGTCTAGGAACTCCATTTTTTTTTCATGAATCTATGAAAATATTTGCAGTATTTGAGCACTAGATGACACTTAGATTCTTTGATACCCAATTTGGTGCGTAGGGTGTGGAAAATATTGGTGAAATCTGGTACTATCTGGTCCCTCTCTTGACATAGGGTGGTCCATCTGGTGTACTGGTCCTCGTAGATTCCAACAGGGTAGTATTGTTCTTTAATGGAATCCTAGAAGGAATCCCATGTAGGGGCCACCACAAACATTGTATATTCCTCCACACCCTTTTCTCAAAGTAATTATCCCACCAGTATTTAACATGGGGAACGATCTTAAGGAGTGCAAAAGTGATCTTTTCCCTATCAGAAAAATTATGGACCAAAAAAGATCCTTCGAGCAGATTCAACCATTTATCTACAACATCTCCATCTATCAGTCCTTCAAATAATGGAATATCAAAATTTACTTGTACCTTGAAGGGGGTTGCATGGCCGCTTGATGAAGATGCTTCTCATGTGGGTAGTCATTGAAGGATCTGCGCGAAGTTGTCCATCATTTTGTTCCTTTTTCGCGTGAGGGCTTCCTCGAGCAACATTTTAATAGGATCTTATGCCCAGTCATCTTTATTTTCATCCCCCGTGGGTTTTTTTCAGGCTCGACACAGCTGATCTTGTATTGGCTCAATTGGTTCGAGTCCCAACTTCTTGTACCCATATCTTGTTGGGGACATGCACGAAGAAAAATAATGAAGATCAGACCACTCTGATACCACTGATCCAGATTTAGGAGCGGAACGAACTGATTAACAGACTCAATACGATAAACACAGAGATATGAAGAATAACACAAATATCCAGTGAACAATATCTTCTATTGAATAATGAAATAGGTTGAAATTGTAAAACTATAGAACCGAAACACTTGCTTGAATGGTGGTAGCTATCTCTGAGAAGAGATGTGGCTGCTCCGTGCATCCGTCTAAGAATAATGAATTACAATGAGGCTCGAGAGACCTTTTTTATATTACTCATGAATTCCAAAACCCTAGACATCCAAAAACCTAACCCTAGAATATGAAACGCCAAAAGTTATGTGGGCCCTATGGGTAAGTTGGTGTAATTTGGTGCCTCAACTTCCAAGGGTCGTAAATTTTGCATACAACCTTTGTTTTAGGCGTGTGATAGCCCGTTGGAAAGGTCTTTAAGAGAACTACACATTTCACCATCAAAATTTGACTCTGTCTATAGTTTGACTATGGTGAGCCAAAAAAACAACGTTTCGGGCCCCAAAATGGACCTAGAAGTACAACAAGATGTGATGACATGAAAACATACAAAATAAGCTAGTTGGATTAGGTGAGAGGCCACCTGTATCCACCTAGAGGATGTGTGGGGATTTAGACAACCCCAGAAGTGTAGAACCCACAATTACAAAGCAGTACAAAAAAATGTGTTGAACAAAAACAAATATGAGGGGCCAGTTGGAATAGGTGGGTAGCCACCAATATCCACCAGGATCAATCAATGCAATTACCTCAAGGTGTGGATGCACTCCTCCTTTCCCCTTTCTCCTTGCTCCTTGTCATCTTCTCAACCAAGCTAGGAAACTTGATTGCAATTGTTGTAGATGGAGAAGCACCTCTGAAATTTGGCAGCATATATATATATATATAAATGATTCTTCCTCCTTCATTCTCAAGACTTGCCTTCTTTATATATATTCTTGGAAGAGGCTTGGGAGAGATTTTATATCTTCTAGAGACCAATGGAGACTCGAATTTTTTGAGTTCCAAGGCTCATGCCATGAAGAACCAACTCATCCCTTGCTCATCTCTTCAAAATTTCGCAAATCTATAAGGTCTGAGAGGGTGTCGCTTGTTGTAGATTGATGACAAGAGAGATGTCATTGGTTTTCCCATAGATGACCAGTGACACCCTTTAAAAATTGTTTGAATCATGAGTTGAAGTCTGTGTTTTGGCTTGCATATTTTGTTGTGTTCCTCCTGACAATGTAGGGTGGAAATTAAGGCTATAAAAGATGCCCCCTAATGTGTGAGGTAAGGAAAGGAATGGATGGTTGAAACACAATACAATAAAATAGTATCAATATGAGGCAACATGAGGAGAGAGAAAAGAGTTCTGGAGGTCAAAGAGTACATGCAATCAAACACCAATGAAAAATATGTGTATAGACCATCCCCAAGGTAGACATACCCAGAATCTGAAGAGTATCAAAGCATGGCCACCAAAATAATACATTGTGGATACATGACATGAAATGAAAGACCATGTCCATGAAAGAATATGCGGTGGATCCATGTCATCAATGAGATCATAGCCACGAGTAAATACAATGTGGATCTATGTCACAACATATACATCATGAAGATAATGAGCACTGAGGAGACTTCCCCCGAAGTATTCAAAGTACTCATACGTAAGTGATATACTCCATCACAACTTGGGAGGGGTGTTATGAAGGAGTGATATGGCCCCAAACCCAAGGTCTTCATCCCAAACCCCGATGGTACGAATCTACAACATGAAAACAAATGAGTTGATGTTAAGCATGGTAGAAATTGTCTGATTATTGATCATTGGGGTATACCATGAACAAACGCAAGGGAACCCACCAATGATGAAAATGGAATCCAAGGTGCCTAGTACAATCTAACGAGTGTGAACAGAGGATTTGATGTTGAACACTCATAAAATCGATCGATCAAGGGTAAATGATGTAAATCCATTGTCGATCGCGAGGAGGTCTTCCACTGAGGACTGCAAGCTCCAAGGTACTAGTTGGTTTCTAGATATATCTCCTAGATAATATGTTGAATT
>ML781299.1:62550-76270 GCA_009831015.1 Picea engelmannii
AAAAGAGAGATAAAAGTATGCTTAGTGGTGTTTGTTTTGTTGATTTTTAATGAGTCCAAAAAATATTTAAAAGTTTACTCATAAGTGCCTTTTTCAGGGTTTAAAGAGCATGAAAAAGGGATAAAATTAGCTCGTTTGGAGAGAATGAGTGGCTTAACAACATGCTTCTATGTTCCAAGAACATGGAACTGACCTAAGAAAATGAATGCAAATGGTACTAGAAAGTGACATCCACTCTTAATAACAGTTCAATCCATGGGTAGGTGGATGCAAAATGAAGGCCAAATAATGCAAGAGGTGAATGGTCAAAGGCTAATTCAATAGCAGTAAGCAGGATCTGGGCAAACTGAAATGCAATAGTGAGATGCATGATGCAATCAACAAATGCATAAGTGACCATAAAGCAACATAAAAATATGGGAACCCCCTTGGGATATGGCCAGAATATAGATGAAGAGAGGAAAATGAGTCTCATCGTCAAGTCATGGTTGGGCTATAGGAAGGTTCTTGGGCCTACAGTATATTGCAGCATGGATACCAAATGGAAATCCAGGTGCTAACTAGGGTGTCCATGGAGGGTAGGAACTACCATACAAGTTACGATGTGAAAAAAATGGATTGTCTAATGTCACAACCTGACGGGATTGAACCTTAGGCATGTATCGATGGAATGGGTGGTAAATAATGCAAAGGGTGGATGCAGGGAAAAACCTATCCCTATATGCCATTTTAGGGAACATGTACCTTAGGTTAAATGGAAGTCGTCAAATTTGTAGGAAAAAGTCCCTGTAATCCTGTCGACATACGTAAACTAGATTCCAAGGTCAAAACATGTAGTGAAATCTCAAAAAAGAAAATATTTTTGAATTTTTTAAGATTCCACACACCTATGTACAAGGCACTATGCATCATATTATTTTAAGAAAGGTATAACCCATTGCTAGGCTCAGGCCAAGGATTATTTTCATAATCGATGAACTCATGGGCCGATGTCAGCATCATATGGCACACCATGTCGGAGCCATGCCACATAGAAATGAATTTATGTGACTAAATATACTCATCATGAGTGGTCTCGTGAGCTACGAGAGCTCCTCGATGGGACCCATCAAGATAGGAAGGAGGTATGAAATGTGAATCTTCGATGTATGGGGGAGTAGAGAACTTAGTGGTAAGTTCTGAATAAGATATCTAAGGTTGAAAAGGATCGAGATCGGGAGGTCTATTGGGTGCCCCAGCAAATGCCCCCAGTCTCGGTTCAAGACTCATCATGTTAACTCTTTTTTTCTCTGAATCAATAAAATATGATCAATGCATTACCTCATCCTTGGGATCAACTATGGAATCCATGACATTGAAGATGTCCTCGTCAGAGGGCAACTTAGTATCTAAGAAATTATGTGAACTCAAAGAGTTAACAACCCATGCAGGTGGAGTAAGTGGATCACACTCCTTATGAGGATGGAGATGTTGACCAGTATCAGTAGATGCTAACGGTATCATCAGGGAGGCAATCTCTACTATGGTGAGCGGAATGGAAGCTCTATACAATTCAATGTCCTCAATATGAGGTACCACCCAAGGATTGAAATACCTAAGGGATCCACTAGTAAACAAAGAGATCATATTGACTGAAGAAATATTTGTAGCAGGAAGTGGGGGTGAGAGGGAATGTTCCCATGAGCTAATGGTCTTTGAACATCCCCACACCTACACTCGTGTAGGAATTTTGGGTATCACCGATAAAGGGTATGTTAGATCTCGCATTAGATCCAAGGTCTGGGGTGCAAAACATGTGTTGATCAATTATAACTATTTTCCCTCTATGAGGGAAGTGTAATACATGAAATACAGATGAGACAATTGCAGTCATCTCATAGAACCAAGTGTGCTCAAGTAACAAATTAAACTCAAGAGGTGCATCGACTACCTCCGTGACAATAGAGACAATGTTAGTACCTAACTTGATGGGCAATGCAGTGATAATCTCATGGGGTTGAAACATGTGTATGTCGAATTCTTTCAAAAGGGTCACAAATGTATCGATATTTGGAGATTCAATGACTTTCCAACATGAAATAAACATAATGCAAGTCGAGGCTCCTTCATCAATCACAGTGTAAAGGACATTTTTCCCCATTGTTCTCACTTTGATCTGGAAAGTGATTTGATGGGAAAGTTGATGATGAACTTGATCAAAATCAAAGGTAATCAAGCTCGACTCCAAGGGATCAACTTCACCTATCACAAACAACAAAGTGTTCCACTGTATTGACGGGCCAGAATGACCCATTCAATTAGATGAGGTAAAATGCCTGATGGTAGGTCCCAATCAAACTTACTTTCATTTTAGGTAGTGTTTCCTGCGTGTTTATGGGCTTCGTTGACGCCCAGAATTAAAAGAATAAAAAGGGGGAAAGACAGCGAGCTACCCCCTAAAGATTTCTAAATAATTCTAAGACTAATCTAACTAAAGAAAACTAATATAATCTAACTACTTCTAACCTATCCCGAGAGCAAAAATAATAGAATGAGTACAGAGAAAGGTAACCATCATAACCAGAAATAGTTCATGTATTCTAATGGTAAATGAAAGAAATAATGTTACAGATGCATAGACAAATAGTTGAACAATACATCTATAACATCATTTATGTACCCATGAAGAAATATGTGACAGCATGAACAAATAGAAAAGACTGCAGAAATATTTCATACAATAGAATCCTATCTATTCAAGTATAAGATAAATGCATAAAAAATAGTCTCTACTACATCTATCAAAGCCACAAATTTTCGAAATGCATCCTGCTCTTTATTACTCGGAAGTAAAAATACCATCCTTTGTTACAAAGGGAAAAAGTTCATTCTCTATGCCATGAGTTCTCTTTTATAAGACAAGAGAGGGACTCTTCAGTTCTCATCCATGTTCGTTTCATTTTCCTTCTGTTTTGTTTCTCTCATTTCGAAAATGGACACATGTAAGCGTTACACAGAGAAACTGAATGGACTCATGATTCATTATTTTCGTCCTCGGACAGTTTATAAATGATATATGTTTTAAAATAATCATTGTCTTTGTCCATTTGCGTTATCTTTTTATTTTTGGAATTTTATGGGTGTTTCTGGCTTCGACCTACAGAATTTGATCATTGTGTCTTATTATCCTCTATATTAGATTTCCGTTGAGTTATTTCTAGCTCAATTTCATTGCTTGCATCTCAAGATATGACAATTTGAAGTCAGCATACCCCATTTTTCATTTAAATTCTGGTTATGTTTGTGTTTTGCATTTTTGGGCCATTTCTGCTTTCAATCTGCTAGAAATTCCTATCCCAACCTATTTTTCACTCTTCCATCTTTCAATCAATCCCTCCTATGCATGATTTCATTTCTCGTAGCTCCAGATATGGCTTCCTGAAGTTGTTATGGCCAATTTTCCCCCAAATCTGTGGGTGTCTTTTTCTGCATTTTTTGTCATTTTTTGTCGACCTTATGGCCTATATACCTACATAAATGCATTCATATGTCCAATACCTTTCCAACAAGTTATCACGGGCCTTATTTTGACACCTGTAGCAAACATTATGGTTGTTTAAAATTTCTCACTCAACAGTCATTAACCAAACCCGTGGGTTAATCTAGACCATTAATTCTTGAACCTGCAAAAGAGAAAACCCACCATATCAATAGTTCTAGACAATTTTCCATCAGACCTCGAAAATGGTAGAGTGTGCATTTAGAACTTTGCATCGGAGTCTTCCTATCTCCTATTCAATTCCCATCCCGACATATTAACTCCAAGAGCAAGATCTAATCGTTCAACAGATATGGAGAAATATACATCATCCATCAAGGGAGATATTTTGTAGTCTTCTCTAATGTGTTAGTGAAAAGGGATCAAAGAAAAGAATCAAATAATATTCTTTCTTCAATTTCTGTGTTGAAGGTGAAACCCAGAAAAATGGGTGATGGCGTGCATTCGAAGTTGATTATTCAATGTCCAGAAATATGGATTTAGATCATAGATTCATTCAGCATACAAAAGATATGGATCATTCTTTCAGTGACGATAAACGATCACAATTAAAATCCATTTAGAGTGTGAAGGAGACCGTTCGGAGTGTTATCTTCGACCATCCAAGTTGTAACCCTAATACTATTGTACGAAAAAGATCTGACCGTTCACTCAGGGAACAAATCGATAGCTTAGGAGAGTTTATCTTTGGCAATATGCTCGAGGTTTAATCTTGTGAAACTTTTTAAAGTAATAAGCTTGTGGTCCTAATTTTGGTTGCTTGGAAGGAAAAGGGGCTTAGCGCCCAATTGGACCTGTGAATTGTCTACTGAATTGTTGGTGAACCATGTTGCAGTGCGAAAGACTAGGCACATAGATTCGATTCAAGGCTGCAAAGGAAACTTTGCCAATAGATATTCATTGATAGAATCTATTTTGTGGGTAATGTAGTTGTGATTTTATCAAAGAAGAAATCTGACAATGAAGAGTTTGAATGTGAGGGATGATGAAGCTCTGACGTCGTTGTCGGAGTATGTGATCGGAAGGTTGGGAGGACATGAAGCAGGTAGATCCCGATGACGAGGAGAACAAGTAATGGGTGCCACATCAACACCATGTCTATACCACATGGGATGGAACAAGTGAGAGGGAACTATGTGGATTCCACGTGGCAGTGATGTGGAAAAGGTGAGTGAAGACTTAGGAAATTTTGAGATGCCATAACTTTCAATCCGGAACACAAATTTAAGTACGGTTACAGTCGTTGGACAGATATCAACCGGAAGAATCCAACTATGATATTTGGTTAGAGGAAATAATAAGGGAAAAGAAGGAGAAAACCCAATAGGCCTTGGGCCTAGGATTYAGGAGAGAGGGAAGGCCAAAAGAAGAATCTRGTAGAGATCAATCCAAAGAGGCTTGGGGATGGGTATGTAGGAAAGGTGGATCTTATGGCCTTGGAAGCTCAATACCTTAGGGAAATAGAAAAAGAGGAGGCTCGGTAAGGATCAAAGTAAAGGTTCTAGAAAAGGATCAACAGRTTCACCCACAAGCCTCTCAAGGTTGGAGTAGTCATGTGATCAAAGTGGCTGCAAACCTGCTCCTGCAAAACGAAAGAATGAGATCAACCATGCAATCAAAAGAAGACTAGCCAATACAATAAACAATATAGTCCATGCCTTTAAATCAACTTATAAGAGAATGTTAGGTTTATTGAACAATAATATAGTGATTGTAGATGAGTTTCCAAAGACTACATAAGCTAATTTGAAGCAAAAGAATACAATCCATATGCGAGAGCATAAGTATGAAGTCATGAAGAATAACATGTCAAGAAGAGGATGCAGAATTTTTATTAGTCAATCGAAAAATAATTATACACAACCTCATCCAGGACATGCAATATAACATCAGACCTTACAGCCACGTAGTATCATCAAACACTTTAAAATCATCGAATAGTTGAAACAAATTTCAACGAAACATCATGGGTAAATAAGCATCATGAAGACATTAAATGAAATCATTAGATCAAAAGGAATAATTAGCACCCATCAAAAACAATCATCCAACAAGATAAAACCTCCAACTCCCTCAAAGTAGGAAAATACATAACATTAGTCTCAAGTGGTAGAGGATTAGGAAACAAGATTCAAATTTTAGTAGGGGACCCCTTTTCTTTCGCTTGTAAAAGCAAAAAGAAAAAGGGGGGTTGTTTTAGACACAACACACTGCACCGAGCATCTCTAGAGGACTTTGAGTGTAGACATGGCACATGGTGCCTAGGCCAAGTCTTCCACAATATTGTAGTTGTGGGCAACCCATGTATTCGGATTGTGTGTCACTCGTCGAATAATACCCTTTGGGGGGTGACATTAAAATTGTAGCATTCAAGGATGACCCCTCATACTAAGGGGTACTTGTCATACTCCTTGGAAGAGTGGTAGGATTTGTTGCAACCATGCATTGAGGTTCAGGGGGGAGGATGAGTTAAGAAAACAAGTTATTGGGGGGGCTTTTATTGTGCCAAATAATGATGGATCTCATCCTTTCTGGGACACTGGTGAGTAGGGTGGTCCTCCCCACAAATCGTGTAGGGGAACTGAATCTTATTTTTCTCTTTCATTCCCCCCCTTGATTGTTTTGGGTGGGAGTGTTCCTTGGCTTAGCATTGGAATTTTTATTTTTGTTCCTTCTTTTCTTTCCTCTATGTTGTTGAGGATTCTTCGGTTGCATGGATTTCACTAAATTCATCTTGGAGGTCTGAGTGGGGATTGGGGAAGTTTGAGCAATAGGCACAATAGTTGACAGGTGTGGTGAAATAGACATGTAACTCATCTGGTTGGCTAGCTGGCCCATAAAGGCATGGGACATAGAACCAAGCACACCATTGGCATGGGGTCCTAGGTTCAGTTTTTGAGGATTTGTTGATGGTAGAGGGGCATGCAATATGATATCATAGAGAGTGCCCGACTGATAATAAATCAAATCTAATTGTTGGGCATGCATGATGTCTTGCTCTTCGATAATCGCCCCTGCCATAGAAAATCCTTGGAAATGGGTGGTAAGAGAGATTTTGTGAACCACTCCATCAAGATTTGGTCCAGAATCTGGGTCTTAATCATCCTACGTTGTCATCTCCACTCATGTATGTGATCAAAAATGTGAGTAGCAGTATCCTGAAACAACGATGTCAAGAGATTTGTTCCAATCTCGTATCGGATGGGTATTTGATAATGTGTTAGAAACACCATCACCAATTCATTAAAACTATTGAAGGAAACACCTTTTAATTCAATATACCATTTGGTGGCACTTCCAGTTAGGGATCTCTAGAAAACATGCAATTGTATTCTATCATCCATCAAGGATTTGGATGAGCACCGCAAATGATATGTCATTATGTGCGTTGATGGGTATTCTCCCATATTTTCGTCCAATTTTAGTATGTTTGATGGTTATGGGAAACAGGGTCATTTTCAGATGCGGCAGATAAAGAAAGTATAAAATTGCAAAGAAAGAAAACAACGTATGAGAAGATCAATACTGGGAGGAAGATAAAGCTCCTAAAGTTCCAGATGAACCTTGCATCCCCCCCATGTTTGTGCTTCCGAAAGGATGTGATGTTCTAGAAGGATAGTTTCACCCAAGGATGGAGGCACTCCCAAGAGTATGATTGTTCTCAGGACTAGGCATTCCCTTAAGGGGATTTCCCCCAGGGGTAGGCATAGACCCTAAAGGAGAATTATTCCCAAACTAGGCCTCGGGAAGAACCCCAGTGGACCAGATGTATGGATAAAAGGATAGCCACCCCATTGTGAAAATATTCCCCCGGGGGGTGTACCCCCATGGAAAGGTGTGCTAACCCATGGGAAATTAAATCCTCCCGACACATTATTTCCCCCAGAATGACTAGGGACAGTCCCAAAACCACTAGGAATGTTCCACCCAAAGGGAAAACTAGCACTTGAAAATGTCGAACTACTAATAGAAATGGTAGAGGTGGAAGGAATTCCACTCCCCATGCTGAAACCAAGTCTCGACCCCCCATTGGAAGGTGATCCATATGCGATCATTGTAACTGATGGGATTGGAGTGGGAACGTTAGGTATATTTGTGGATGGAAAAGAGGACATGATCGGTATCCCCCAAATAGAAGGACCTATAGAAATAGTCATAGATGGTGTAGGTCCAATGGCACTCAAGAATGGAAAATTGGACATCATTGGGATGCCCCCAATCATGCTAGTGGATGGACTTGATCGCTCAGCCACACTGGAAGAAACATTTGGGCCCAATATGGTGTGAGGGTTGTTGAACAAAGAAAAAGGTTCACTAAAAAGTTCCCTTACCTGAATAAGTATAGGTGTGTCTGGATTTGTCAAAGGAGGGCTAAAATTGGGTGGAGTACTTTTTTCAACCACTTCCACTTCAACAAGACCAGTCTCCTCAAACCAAAGATGTGACTCTTTGAATTCGCAATCACTTATCTTGTGTCGCTTGAGAGATGCTTGCACCTCTGTGATGGGCTCAAGTCCTCATAATTGACGACACTGGCACGGTGATTTAGCCACTGTAAAAATAGTATGTGCAAATCAAAATAAAATTCAACCTAAGGTTAACCTAGACTCAGTATCAAAGAGCACACTCCTAACAAATCTAAGAAAGCAGCTAGCAAATGTTATCTTTTATAACTCGAGAAGTACTCCGCATGTTTTGTATTGTATGCGGAAGTGACCTTACATTATCATTACTAGGAACTTGACTTTGTAGTGGGTTTTTATAAAGTTGTAATAAAGTGGTTCTTGACTTTGTAATGGGTTTTTATAAAGTTGTAATAAAGTGGTTCTTTTATTAAAGTGGCTTTTTATTAAGTGTACCTTCTAATATTAAAGTGACTTTATTTCATAAAGTGCACTTACGATATAAAGTGAATTTGTACTTTAATATTTTAAGTGATTTATTTTGGAGGGAATGAACCATGTCCCTTGATCATGTAAAGGAAAGATTAGATCTTGCCCATTGGATTTAGGGATGGGGAAGGTGAAAAGACACTTGGAAGGTGAAAGCTCACTTTCAAATTATAAGAGAGTGCCCAAGGTAGTGTGCAAGACAAGTGAAGAAGAGATTGAGATATTTTCGAGAGAGCTTTGAGAAGGAGAGGAAAGGGAAACAAGATGGGCGCATTTCCCAAGAGAGATTGGGCACATTTCCCAAGGTAAATTTTTGTGTGAGTGTGTTCTAAGTTATTGTTTTCATCAGAGGTTGTATTGTACAGTTCTGTATAGTTCATACAGCAAGGAAGAGGGCACAAAAATCAAGGTAGATTGTGGGCATGAATTTCGACATTGTTTGGAGTGTTTCTTGTTGTAGCAGGGTCGTATAGCAGCAAACCGTACAGTTGTTGTTTGGCATGGATTTCGAGGTCTTGGAAACTGCACAGTCATATAGCAGTACGAATTTGGGGGCACAATCCTTTAGGAAGAATTTGTGGGGAATGTTGGGTGTTGTAAGTGAAGTTTTCCCTTGATGGAAATTGTATTTTGCTACTGATATAACTTTCCTGAAGATAATAAAATCTCTCTCTCTTTGGGTTTTCCCTGGCTAGTTGCCTAAATTTATGAGTTTTACATGGATGTGTGACTGTTGTTCATTGTTATTTTTCCTCTGCAAAAGTGCTTAGCAATATGTATTTTTTCTTATGGTATTTTATGAATATGGGTTAATACATTTCAGAATTCATTTAAGACAGTTATATCTAGGTTGCTAAGTGTATGACATAATTTGTTTAAGCTAATTTTGTCATTAAATTTCTACATGGTATCAGACTATCAGAGCTTGGGCTCTCAATTATAGTGAGTAGTGTTATTTTTGGGCAAGATTTGAAGGGGGAAATTTGTTGGTTGTTTTATTTGAATATTTGATAGGGAGATGGTTGTTTGCATCAGGTCTGAGGGCCGGTTGGATGGGATTTCCAACTATTTGCAATGGAAAGTGAGGATGTCATCTATTCTCAAAGAGAACAAAATTTGGAGTTTTGTCAGCACCATAGTTGTTGTTCCCTCAGCAGACCCTATAGATTTGGATTTACATGAGGTAAAGGAGGTCAAAGCTCATAGNAACTATTTGCAATGGAAAGTGAGGATGTCATCTATTCTCAAAGAGAACAAAATTTGGAGTTTTGTCAGCACCATAGTTGTTGTTCCCTCAGCAGACCCTATAGATTTGGATTTACATGAGGTAAAGGAGGTCAAAGCTCATAGTTTTATTCTAGATGGGGTGAAGGACCACCTTATCCCACACTTGGATGAGAAGAAGACAGCCAAAGCAATGTAGGATGCACTAAAAAACTTGTACAAGGAAAAGAATGAAAACCAAAAGATGGCCTTAAAGGATAAATTACATGATACTAAGATGGGTAAGGGTGAGAGTGTGGATTCTTATCTTACTTGGGTAGATAAAGTGAAAGATGAGTTGGTTACAGTTGGGGAGGTAATTTTGAATTCATATTTGGTGAGGATAGCCTTGAAAGGATTAACCAAGGAATGGGAAGTCTTCGTGAAGTGTGTGGTGAGTCATGAGCATCTTCCAGATTGGAGCAGACTGTGGGAGGATTTCACTCGGGAGGAGATCCGGGAAGGATCTCAAAGAAGTGGACAAAAGGGAGATCGATTTGATAGAGAGAATGTTTCTCTTATTGCAAAGGGAAGGGGGAAGAAGAAATGAAATTTTGGGATGGACTTGAGTAAATTTATATGTTATTGTTGTAACCAATTGGGGCACCTTGCTTCTCAGTGTCCTAAGAAGAAGAATAAGAGGAAGGAACAGGAGGGACCTGATACAATAGCTATAATAGCTATAGAGGAATTTTCATCTGGGTTTGATATGGAATTGTCTTTGGTCACTCTAGTATCCAGTGTCGGTAGTGTTGAATTTGTGGGTGATAGCAGGTGGTTTGTTAACAGTGGAGCATCTTGTCACGTGACAGGAATATGGTGTGTATTCTTTATTATCACATAGACAGGTCTTGATCGAATGGTGGTGAGTGAAGGAGGTATGACACGATTTGTACGTGGAGTTGGAAGGGTTAGATTCTGACTCGAGTATGGAGGACTCCTAGAGGTTGATGGAGTTATGTTTGTTATGGGGTTGAGGGTTAACTTGCTCTCAGTCTCAGCCTTGGAAGATGTTGGATATTGTACATTGTTCTAGAGGGGACATGTATTTATCTACAGGGAGGGAGAAAATAGGTTGTACAAGGTGTGAGGACAACCTACAGGTTATGATTCAGCGTCGGATGAGGATAAGGAGGCTCCTAAGACTGCGGTGGGCCCAAGGATTCAATATTGCATTCTGAGGGAAGAGAGGGAGTCTCTTCTTAGCACCGTCAAGAGGCTCAGTTGGTGTAATTGAACAAAATCTTAGGGTGGAGTGGATTCTCCTAGGAGCTTAGGGTTTAGGGTAGTTGTCAAGAGGATGTCTTCTAGTTCAATTTTCGTGCAGGTGTTGGGGTTGGCTCCAGGTTCAAAGGGAGCTCCCACTATGAACAATGTGATGGGACCGGATGATGGTGATGGCAATGAGTACATCCCTCGCTAAGAGGGAGTGTTAGATTTATATCTCGGGAGGTACTCTGCATGTTTTGTCTTGTATGCGGAAGTGACCTTACATTACCACTACTAGGCACTTGACTTTGTAATGGGTTTTTATAAAGTTGTAATAAAGTGGTTCTTTTATTAAATTGACTTTGTATTAAGTGTACCTTCTAATATTAAAGTGAATTTGTACTTTAATATTTTAAGTGATTTATTTTGGAGGGAATGAACCATATCCCTTGATCATGTAAAAGCAAGATTAGATCTTGACCATTGGATTTAGGGATGGGGAAGGTGAAAAGACACTTGGAAGGTGAAAGGTCACTTTCAGATTATAAGAGAATGCCTAGGGTAGTGTGTAAGACAAGTGAAGAAGAGATTGAGAGATTTCCGAGAGAGCTTTAAGAAGGAGAGGAATGGGAAGCAAGTTGGGTACATTTCCCAAGAGAGCTTGGGCACATTTCCCAAGGAACATTCATGTGTGAGTGTGGTGTAATTTATTGTTGTCATAGGAGGTCGTATTGTATGGATCCATACAGTCAGTATAGCAAGGAAGAGGGCACAAAAATTGAGGCAAATTGTGGGCATGAATTTCGAGGTTGTTTAGAGTGTTTCTTGTTGCACTAGCGTCGTATAGGAGCATATTGTACAACTGTTATTTGGTACAAATTTGGAGGTGCTGGAAACTGTAGGGTTGTACAACAGTATGGATTTGGGGGCATGATTCTCTAGGATGAATTTGTGAGGACTGTTGGGTGTTGTAAGTGAAGTTTTCCCTTGCTGGAAATTGTATTTTGTTGCTGATATAACTTTCCTGAAGCTAATAAATTCTCTCTCTCTCTCTTTGGGTTTCCCCACATTGGGGTTTTCCCTGGTTGGTTGCCTAAATTTCTGATTTTTACATGGATGTGTGATTTTTGTTCATTTTTATTTTTTCGTTTCAAAAGTGCTTAGCAATGTGTATTTTTGCTTATGGTATTTTTTGAATGTGGGTTAATACATTTCAGAGTTCATTTAAGACAATTATCTCTAGGTTGTTAAGTGTGTGACAGAATTTGTTTAAGTTGATTTTGTCATTAAATTTCTACAGCAAACCAATGGCTTAGGGTGGCTTCTAAAAACCAACCCTATAGGGGAGATGAATTCCCCACAAGATTGGTTAGCGAAGGTATGATGAGTAGTTACAATGACCTACATGAAAAAAACCTGACCGGTTAAGTACCATTTATTAAGGAAGGCACCCTTCGGGGGAACTGAGACCATGAATGAGAATATCCCCCAGGTACTACAAGCATGTCCCATGTATAGTCACCTTTGTAGGCTATATATAAGTGGTCACTAAGGCTACCACCTCACAATCAATGAAAGAGTGAACCGTCGTAGGTTTGACCACGCGTAAGGGTAGGGTAACTCAGCTCGAAGCCTCGAAAGTGCTACCTCACATAGAGGTTTCTCACCAATGAAACCCATGTATACATAGTAATCGAAGCAGTATAGCAAACACTAAGACAAGCAAAGATGGGTAATCACCCTACTTTCCCCAATGCGGTCGTATGCTTAACTCTTTTGTTAGAGGAGGCTCCTGACACATTGGTTGTGAAAGTGGGTTTTACCCTCATTAATGACTCTAGGTTTCGATTGGTGGCCTTGGATATTTCACTCTCCAATCCTATTTCAAGGCCCTAAGCTTGTCTAACATTGGTTCACTAGAAAAGAAAAGAGTTTGGTTAATTTTAAATTACGAAATCTTTTATTACAATTGTTGTTTATGTCAAAGGGAAATGGATGAAACTTTGATGATGTTTATAACTCTTGACCCAACCAAAGCAATGCAAAGATATCAATGCAATTGTTCAATTTGATGAATTCTAGTTATGGGAGGGAAAGAGATATTTTTCTTTACAAACTTTATAATGCAACCTCAAAAGCACCAAGCAACCATGCAAGACAAGTCAAAACCAAATTGTTAACAAGATATCAAACCAAACACTTCAACAATGCACTTTGTTTTCAATGCTTAAAATATTTTATGCAAGCAAATTTTGTTTGTTTTTTCCAACTATGATGCAAAAAGTTCCTTAATCTAAACAAGAACAACAATCTGCAAGTGGAAAACCAGAAATCAGCAAGCAAGGGTTGTAGGAAATTGGTAGTGATTCTTGAAATCACACTCCAATGTCTTTGTGGGGATCTCAACCCAAAACTCACAATGAAAGTGGATCTAGCAATGCACACAAATCGCAAGGGGGGGAATCAACCAAATGCAATCCAATATGGGACACTACCATATCTAATCAGATGTGTTAGGTGGATATCCCAACTTGATGGATCATTAAACAACAAACAAGTTTAAACGAGCCACACAAGCACACTTCAAATCTAGATTGAAGAGCAAAGGTGTGACAAAAAGACTCAAACAAAGATAAGATCCAAAAACATAGACCAACTACGTATCCCTAAGATTAGACACATCTAGATCTGACCAAATAAATCTGAAATTTTTTCAATTTTTAAAGCCTACAGAGGGTGTCACGGGTCATATAACTTGCAACAAGTAACTATATATAGGGTGTTGTTGGTCACTATTAGTGCAACAAGAGATTGCACT
>ML781299.1:81847-95625 GCA_009831015.1 Picea engelmannii
AGGACTATTATATATTTAAACTAATTCTATATATGAGAATTTTATATATTGGAAGGTTATATAAAAATGTTTATTAATTATAATGATTAAAAATAAATATTAATTATTTATAATTATTATTATAATATTATTATTCTAGTTCATTAAGAATAAATATTAATTCTTATTTATTATGAATACTAACTATTTTTATTAATAATTATAACTTTATTTATTATTTATAATATAGTTATATTTCAATCTTATGATATATAGATGTTATTAGTAATATTATTATTATTTTATCTTTCAAATTGATTCTATATATTGGAATGTTTTATAAAGGATGTTATTTATTGTACTCTGACAATATATAGCGATGAGTTAGCTTTGACTGATATATTAATTTGGTTTGACTTCAAAAAATTTGTAAAGAACCTAATGTGTAACATAAAAAACTCAAAATTTTATTTTTAATACGTAAAAAAAACTTAGTTTTCTTACATTTTATTGGCTGATAACTTTATAGTGTTATTGGATACTTCACTTATTTTGAGGTTTCAAAGTATGCAGGCGGTGGGGTGTTTTTGTGTACAAACGTGGTTGTGTTTCGTGTTTGATCTATGGCCGACGTATGAAACAGCACGTTGACTCGATAAGGCTACTCATACTTCCTCTGACACAAATTCCTCCGAAAAAAATTCTTAGGAGGCAGTATGAGCAGCCTTGTTGCCCTTGTTATAATGATTAACAATAATAAAAAATACCCCATACTTAAATATTCATTATAATATTGTATTTATATAATTTTAATAACCATTACCATTTACAAATATAAATGTATTAGAAATTGATTATTTATATTTTAAATCTTTATCCTTAAGCATTTTTCATCTCAAATCTAAATGTTTGTTTCGATTTTTATATGACATGTTTCTCATCTAGCCTCTTGGCCACGTCAACTTGATCTTTTTTTTCAATCACTTTAATAGTCTTTCCCCCCATATCCAATTCACTATGGAAACCCAAAATGACAACTCTACCCCCTTCCTGGATGTCCCCATATCTCATATTCTTGATGGCTCCCTCTCCCACCAATTCTATTGGAAGAAAACTCACACTAATAGGTACCTTAATGTCAATTCCCATGATAATCCAATGCAAAAAATTGTTGTCCTAAAAACCTTGCCTACTTGGGTCATCCGCATTTCTACCCCTCAATTCCTCTCAAAGGAAAAGGCCCACCTAACCAAAACCCTTTTGTCCAATGGCTCTCTCTCTCTCTCTCTCTCTCTCTCTCTCTCTCTCTCTCTCAAATCAACCAAGATTTTTGCTCTGCCAACAACCTTAAACCAAAAATCACCTCTCCCTCTTCCCCTCCACTTACTCTCATCTCCCTACCTTATATACAGGGAACCACTAATCATATCTTGAAACTCTTAGCTAAGAAAAATATTAAAAATATATTCACTTCCTACAAAACCCTCAAACAAATTTTCAGAACTGCTAAAGATAAATCTGACCCGATGCTTGGCCCGGGAGTTTACCAAATCGGTCAAACTGGTAGAACCTTTAAAGCCCAACTTAAAGAGCATAAAACTAATACCACCTATAACTGAATCTCCAAATCAACGATCGTTGAACACTCTTTTAATTCCAAGCACCTCATTTTCTTTGACCAAACAAAAATTTTAGCCTTTGCCCCTCATTACTCCTCCCATCTCATTCAGGAAGCCCTTGAAATTGAAAAACATCCTAATAACTTTAATTGTGAAGATGGCTACAAACCGAGTCAATCCTAAAAGCCCGCCATTCATCATCTTGACCATTAGGCTTCTTCATTTTAGACCTTAGTTCTTGATCACTTCCATCCCTCCCCTCCTCCTATTCAGTTTCTTCTCCTTGACTCTTACTATCCCCCTCTTTGCATTGTTTATCCTCCTCCCTTTGAAATAATTGTACCTATTAACCTACCACCTTCTTTTGATTTATCCCTCATTTAATGATTTCCTTGGTGTGTAATAATATTATTATCTCACTTTAATTACTTCATATCCTTTATTTTAATCTAATCCTTATTATTTATTCTAATTCTCTCACCTAAAAAACTCCCCTCACTGTTGACGATAAAAATCGCAACGAGGAATTTCGCCCGCAAAGTATTGCTAAAACTTATTATTTAAACTATGCTAATGACATATAATACTAGTAGGTGGGACCCCCTTGTAGACTGGAGGCTCGGAGATAGTCATATCAAACATTTTATGTTGTTGTTTCGATGTTTCTTACAGAGTCTTATATGGTTAATGATGCAGTCTTGGTTTCATTTTGACATAATGATAGGTGGATGATGTATTTCTAGGATGTTTTGTTATTCAAAGCTTTAATTTTATGTTATGATTGGCATATTTTTACAGTTTCTATGTTTTGATCATGTCACCATGGTTTATTACCTGGCTACACCTGCACAAGACATATTTTAGTAACAACATAAACAAAATCAATGGGAAGGAAACTTACAAAATAAAAATCCAAAAGAAAGAGCATATACTATGCTATGTTAGAAGTTATGTGCAATTAAAATGAAACAAGTTAGTGTTAAATCCTAACTACAAGTGTTTAGTGGCTATGCAATTTGCATTTGAGTTATATTGGGCGCATTTGATATATGGTATGGTATGGAAGTTTTGGCAATGGTTAATATGAATTTTTGGGTGGCACATTTGGAAAGCAATGTGGTCGTAGATTTCAATGGTTTGGAGATAACGACATGGTTAATGGTATTAGTGATTATTGGTTGTCGTGTACTTCAAAATTGAATGAAGAGGAATATGGAAGTGATGTGTGGTAAATGCACGTCACTCCATACTTTCCCCCATCGGGTCATCACCCTAGTATGGTTATTGTTGCATTTCATTTTGTTGGTGGTTAAGCTCTGAGATCCAAGCCTGGGAAGGAAGTGCTCGGCCAACTCGCTCCTTTTAAAGCTATTGGTTATAGGTATAGTTATTTTCACCCATCCATGAATTTTTCCCTGTGTATGAACGAATGATGGCTCAGTAATGCGTTGGTTTGTGTTTTCCTGAGATTGGCAACTGTGTAAATACGTGGGTCTTCTCTCTGGAATGATTGTGTGGTTATTCGTTTTGCGAATAAAAGAATTGGTTGGTTGAGTTATGCATTTGTTGGTTGTTCTGTGTGGTGAAAACCGTGATGGATCTCTGTTGTTTTAAGTGGTTATGGGTATTATCGCTCTATCTTTTGTTGGAGGGTTTCGCTTTGTTTAGCCTTGTTGGTCACTTCCTCCCGGTTATGAGGGTAACCATGTCTAGTTCTATTCGGGCTACTATAGGGTTGTTGTGTATGTTCTCAGACTTCCTTTCAATCATTGTGTCTTTTCTAGAGTCATGGTCGTGGGTTTATTCACCTGGTTTGGTGATATAAATTATGCCTCGGGTCTGCATTCCCACTGGCATTGTTATAAATTGATTCGGCTCATGAGAAATGCACTAAGGTTATACCTCTATGTGCTCTGGGGTACGTGTCACTTTCCAGTGGATATTCTCTTCTCCTCTACATCAGCGTCCTACCCTACCCGTCGTTGAACTGTTGCACCATTGCACACATCGGGATTTATAAGGAACCATGTGGTTCTATCATGCTTGTATCAAAGGGTCTCTCGCTATTGGTTAATATGTTTGACCTCTAGTCTCTCCATTCGTTTGATAACCCATCAAAATCCTAATTAATTCTTTGAGTTCATTGTTACAGAGCCTGATTTTAATAATCCCCAAGTATTCTCACTCTTGTTGGCCATCTGGTTGACTATCAGAAATTGGTTGAGCAGTTATGGCAGTTTCTTTGAGTACTTATATTGAACTCGTTTGATTGAGTTGGTTGGAAAGTTGTGATCGGGGATGAGAAATGATATACAGTCAAAGGGTTGTCTCCTTTTCGTTATGACACTTGCATTGAAAACCTAGCTCATTTTTATTTGATTAAATTGGTTGATTGGGAATCAGTGATAATGTACAACCAGAGGGTTGCCTCTTTTGTGTTATGCTTTGGATCATTGTGTTCTTACAGCATGGTGTCAACTGTGAATTGGTGACTGTTGTGTGTTTCACTAGTCCCGATCGGGATCATGGTAAATTGTGGAAATTATTGACTGTGGTTTCGTTGTTTCACTGTGTGTCTATTATGGAGGCATCGTGCATGTTTTATTTAATTGCATCAGGAGTGATGAAGCTCGGGTTTTGTATTATGATTGCATTGTAAGTTTTATTGGTCAATATAATGAAAAGGGAATGAAATCGGGCAAGTATTAGAACTCTGTTCAATTTGGAAAAGAGACATGTGTATATGTTTTATTTGGGCGATAGTGAATTATGGACAGTGTTTGATATTTTATAGTGATATATGATGGATAGAGATGGAGCAATGTAGTTGTGTCTTTCTTTTGATTTTTTTTTTTAATGAAAGGAAAGGAAATAAAAGAAACCAAGTATTCTCTTAACAGGACTATTGAAAATCATAGCGATTATTAGTAAGATTACAGACTGTGTTAAGTGAGAAGTTTGAAGAAATTGAATGTGGGATAGTGAACAGTTTTGACACACAGTAATTGTTTAATTGGTATTGGTATCTTGTGTATTGAATACAGAGTTGTTTTTATGGATTACTTGATTTGTTTTATGAACAGTACTCATTTTTTCCCTACCATTCTCTCACTTTTTCACATATTACAAGTCCCCTCGCCTTCCCATATTCACTATCCACTCCCTGTTCTTAAAATTAAATTATAGTTAAGTTNTTTTATGGATTACTTGATTTGTTTTATGAACAGTACTCATTTTTTCCCTACCATTCTCTCACTTTTTCACATATTACAAGTCCCCTCGCCTTCCCATATTCACTATCCACTCCCTGTTCTTAAAATTAAATTATAGTTAAGTTAAACTCTATATTATAGCAGTTAAAGGATGGCACATGGATGAGTTACAGTGATGTATTCTTTCGATTTACGATATAGTTGATTGTTTGATGATTTGTTGAGCAGTAATCATGACCTACCCCCCTTCATTTTAACACTTTTCTCTCAGTACAATCCCTCACATATCCCAGAACCCTTATTCACCCCCTGCTCATTGACAAGTATTAAATGATTTGTATGGACTAGATTGTATGATTCTAATGTATTGTTGAGCCAAAATTTGTTTCATATTTTAAAGAGATGTCATGTATGGTTGTTCAAGAAACTATTTGCTAATCAATAATGCATATAGGAATGATCTTTTTCAGCAAAGTTAGCCATGGTCGAGGTAACATAGGAAGAGGAAATTGGAACAAGGTCCCTAGAAGGCCAAGGTTTTCTATACATTTTGATGCAGACTCGCAAGAGTTGAGCCAGCTATTTCAAGATGGATTTTTTAACTGGATTGGACAAGGAGTGGTCCAACCTAGGCCAGAAAGGCCTCCCTTCCAAGCCCCACATGTCCCTGGTATCCCAGTACCCCCTCATGTCTCACTACAACCTGAAGTCCCTGAAAAGGATGGATGGCAAGAGATTGTCCACCCGATAATCTCCCAACATCATGGCTGGCCTAACTTGTATCTACCTGCTCCTCCACCTGTTAATCAAATTGTCCAAGATACCCCTTCCCACTCACAAGTACAGTCTTCCCATGCAAGCAAAAGGTTAAAAATTGAGGCCCATCGTGCTACTGATAATGGAAAAGTCGATGTTGCCCCCTCCTCTCCCTCAAATGACTCTGCAAAATCTGTGTCCTCCCGCATGCATTTGAGAGATGATTTATCTCATGTTATCAGTGAGATTAGGCCTAAAGGATCCACACAGCCTAAGGAAAATTCAGATAAATCAAAGGGTGACAGCAGCAACAAGGGGAAGATTTCCTCTCAGAGTGGAAAATATGGGTTTTAAGTGTTTTTATTTATTGATTGTTGAGAACAGTTGACTTCTGAAATTTTGGACAGCACACTATTTTTTGGATATATGGATAATATAATTTTGGATATAATTTCAATTATCATTGATATAAATTGTCAAATTATGAGAGTGATGATGGGAGCCACAAGGAGGGATGTGTTTGATTGATTAACTAGTTGTGTTATGTTTGTTAAAGAACTAAAGGGAATCACAAGGGGTCTCACCTACTAGTTATTATTTATTAAAAACCCTTATTATGATTTTATTACTTTTCCCCCTTACCTAAAAAGTTGGTTGAGTTTTAGTTAACTTAACTAAAGACGTAGTTTAACTAGTTCAATGAATTATGATTGCTTAAAGGCAAAAGGAAAAGGAGGAACAAGAGGAGAATAAAAGGAGAAAGCATACTATGGTCTGCTCTTTGAGTTTTATTGAGATAATTCAGTTTTCATTCATTCTTTAATTCATTGAAAGCCTAATTCTCTTTTATGATAGCAGGGTCCTATTGTAGACAGCAAGATTCAGGGCTGAATTACATCATTCAGACACTTGTTTTTCAGAGGTGTTGATCTATCTTTGATAGTCTGTGTAGACTTGTATGTTTGTGAATTAAATTTAATGACTGATAAAGGCTATTGTGTAGAGTCGAGTGGGCAGCAATCTATGGCAAGTTGATCCAAATTTTAAAGTTCAATTTTTTACTTTCTGATAGAAGTCCTTTTGTATGGCTTTCATCGCAGACATCTAAGTTTGACTTTGGTCCAAACTTCCTTAGGGAATTTTGTAAAGAGAACAAGTCTTTTGATAAATTGGAATGGAATAAGTGATTTATTTATGTCTCATCTATGTTGATTATTGACTTGGTGTTTTTTGCTTCTGTCTCTACATTTATTTTTGCATATGTTATATTCAGAAAATTACATAAATATTGATTTTTCAGCAAACTTTAATTTTTTTTTAAATCAGCCTAAGCACTTGTAACCAATACTTGTGGATTAGGAAACAATTTTTTATGGCTTTAAACATAGGGTGATATTCTCGTCTAAATTGCTTTAGCCAAGTAAGATCTGTAAATACTTAAGTAAGATCATTTCATATATTTTCCTCAACACTCACCATTTCCCCCTTTTTAATTTATTATCTATATGACTATTTTTAATTTATTACCTTCACAACTATTTCTTACTCTTTAAAATTATTTTATTCTCCTTCTATTTTTCAACTAATCTCAACGATCACTTTTATTACCTTTTTCATTATATTTTTAAGTCTTTCTCATCACCTCCTTTATATAATATTTCATAATCCCTCCCTTTTACTTTATCTCCTAAGCTCAATGACTACTTCCCATATTTTATTCTTTCTATTGGTTACCCTCATTATTTCCCTCAATGATCACTTACCTGTCTTATTCTCTAAATATGAACCTTAGCACTCTTTTCCAACATATGAGCTTCTTATGTCACTGTTGATGGGTGGAGTGTCCACTCAAAACATTGGACATTTCAAAACCTTATACATAGTTTTTATCCAAAAAAATCTCTAGCATAATCATTTTATTTTATTTGAATATGGTAACCTTATTTTATGGAATGAAAGGAAACACACAAACAAACACACCCTAAAATATAAACAAAAGAAAATAAAATGAGGGCGAAAAAACTAGGAGAGGAAAGAGAAAAGAGAAAGAGTTGGGAATTGGAGGGGGGGGACACAAAAATTAAGGATTAATTACTTAATTAAGGATTGGAATGGCAAGGGAAAACAAGAGGAAAGGACGGGGAACTAAAAGAGAACAAGAAAAAAATATTAATGACGACATATCTAGAAACTACCTAGAATATAATGTGGGGATCCAATGTTTACTAATCTTCCAACTATCATCTCTATTAAGGTTATTGGGTATCTTTTCAATCTCAATAGCTTCCCTAAAATTCCTACTGAAATGATGGTCAACTTTGGCTAAAGTTTTGGCCTCCTCAATTGATCCTGAATGGATCCAGGAACCAAAATGGGTCCAGGAAGGCCTAAAAAAACAAGTGCTCAAAATAGCTTCAAAACGGATGTGTGCATAGGCCTCGTTGATATGAACCCAATGCAACTTGAACGGGCTCAAACGGACATTGTATGCGAAAGATATCGCAGTCTGTTCATTTTATCGAACAGGCAAAAAAAATGCTAAATGTATAGTCTGTACAATGATGAAGTGGCATCTAACTATACAGGTCATACAATGATGTGGAAGGTACAGTGGCGCTGACTGCGCAGGTGCAGGTGGATGAATCTGAGTTTGACACTTGGAATTTATTTGGGCAAATAACGTGGTACCACGTGGCCCAGTCATGGGTTGCCACGTGGCACCCCTCCATTGGTCGTTGTGGTAAAAGTTATGGACTCCAGGGGAGTCAAACCAGTGACCTCCAGTCTGGGTGGCGTGTGTTTTGGAAAGGTTGGGATACCAGTCCGCCCACATTAGTGCTTGTTATATAAAATTAAAAACTTATATTTAAAGTGATGTGGTTGTTCCATCGGCGGAGTTAAGGGTTGGGGCCTAGCCTGAGCCCCGACGCACACCCATACAACCTTCTTCATATAACCATACACTATACTTTGGGTAGGAGTTTTTGTTTGGCACATGTTTCATGTGGAGCCTAGCCCCATTCGCATTAACATCACATATGACCCGGGCATATAACCGTTGGTTGCAACCTTCACGCAGATTTATGTGGATAGCGCTTGGTCGGTCGGGCTAGCCTGTCGACCAAGGAGCGTAACCAACGGCCATAACCAGGACCTAAAATGGTGTAGGGGCGCGTGGAGTATAAGGGCACGGCCATATGGCCCGATGCACATGACCAGGGCCAGGAATCCAGGGGGGGGCAACGCACTAGCAACCAGCTCAGGGCCACATGGAGGGTTCCCATATGACCAGGGGCCCACATGAAGGGGGATGTGCCTTTATTTTTTCCAATTTGTGGGTTTGTAACTATATATTAAGATTTTTGATGGATTTTTAACCAGTTTTGGGAGATTTAATCCATTTTTGGAGGATCTTGGGCCCTTTTTGAGGCCAGATCTTGGGGGGAAATTGGGAGATTGTTGCCAACTTCAAGTCTATATAAACCAGACGTTATTGAAGCCATGAAGGGAGGTTCAAATTGGGAAAATGATGATTAATTGTTAATTCAAAGCCATTTTTATGCAAGGAAGTTGTTGAGGAGAGCAACTTTGCGGGCCATTTATGGGAGCTTCGTTCATCCGTTTTCAGTGCCGTCAGTTTTGTTGGGTTCTTGAGATCTGGTAGAACACAACCAAAAAATTTCTTGATCCATTTGTCACTTTTATGATGTAAATTTTAAGCGTCGAACAGAAATAAGAAAACCTCACCCACTGAGACAAAGGCCTGGAGATGTAGGCGAGATTGTCGAACTCTGTTATCAACTTTGTTGTTTATGGTTTGTTGTCTCTTTATGCTTATTTCCAGATCTGTATATTGATTTATGTCTACCATGTTTCTTTATTAAGTCTTCCTCTTTCATTAAATTCTTAAATGGTAAAATAACTCATGCAAAATAACTCAACCATTGTGTTTAAAAGATCTTTTTGGATCAAGTGGTATCAGAGCTAGTTGATGGTTGGTTTTTGAGTTTGCGTGATTACCAGTGAAAGGATAAATCATGGTGAAGGCGAGCTTGTTGAAGAGAATCCTGAGATTGGATCGAGAAAGAGAACTTCTCAAAGTGAGAAGATGGCATCGAAAGAGGGACTTTCTCATGATGAGAAGGAGTTTCGAAAGACTTTCTTTTCCATGTCGGAGATGATGAAGGTTCTATATGAGGATTACTTGGAATGGAAGAGACTGATTCTAGGTGAATCTTCAAAGGTCAAAAATTAAGAAGGAGAGGATCCTCCTCAAACTCCTCCTTCACCTCCTTCTTCTCCATCAACTTCTTCTTCTTCAAGTTCAATTTCTAGATCCACCGCAAGAAAACATTTCCAAAAACATAAACATGATATGCCTATACTTTTTTCTTTTTTTTTTATGTACTAGGGGAATC
The DNA here is from genome assembly GCA_009831015.1 of Picea engelmannii. NCBI lineage: Eukaryota > Viridiplantae > Streptophyta > Pinopsida > Pinales > Pinaceae > Picea > Picea engelmannii. The sequence goes on from ML781299.1 coordinate 91,832, forward strand.
GACAACTCGTGGTTATCATACTCACATGACATGGGGTCGATACCCGTCCGCTACCAATATAATCCCAGGTGCTTCCACGCAGCCTGCAAGAATGGAGCACAAGTAAATCGGGGTGAGAATCGACCTTGAGACCTCTTTTTACATATTTCCTTCCATTTACATGGCACTTGCCAATCGGTCTACACCCCTGCGGATATGATATGCCTATACTTAAGCTTGATGTAAAATTTGAATTACCTATTTATGATGGTGAAGTTAATGCAGAGATGCTTGATAATTGGGTCAGACAGATGGAGGTTTATTGTAGTGTACAAAAAATCAAGGATGAGGCAACTCAAATCAAGTTGGAATCTCTTTGTATTGCAAGCACAACACTCATCTGGTGGTAAAGCAAGTTGCAGAATGGAACGCAACAAGTGGGTAATGTATTTCCATCATGGCAAGTTTTTATTTTTGCACTTAGAAAGAAATTCTATCCTTCGGGTTATAAAGAGAAATCTTTAATTGAATGGAAAAGTCTTAAACTAAGAAAAGGACAAACAATGCAAGAATACACAGATGGATTTCGTAAAATGGCATTGATGTTAGATATTCCTTTACATACCCAAGAAACTCTGATGAAGTATATAGGCGGTTTACATGCACATATTCAAAACACTGTATTTATGTTTGGACCTACTAATATTGATGAGGTTTATGTTCAAGCAACATACATTGAGGAAGGGAAAACAAGAGTTGGTGTATCAGGGAAATCGTCTTCGATAAAAGAGGACAAAAGGAAGTGGAATGGAAAAAATGAAAATTCAGTGGCAAGAAAGGAAGAGAAGCCCTCTTGCAAGCATTGCAAGAAAGAAGGGCATGATGAGGACCATTGTTGGAAATTGCATCCCGAGAAGAGACTGAAGTGGTTCAAAGAAAGGAAAGGGAGGAAAACAGTTGCAGGAGCAACACGACCAAGAGACTTAGGATCGGATTCAGGAGATGAATCTAAAATTTCAGCGGTTGGTTTAGCAGGTCAAATTGGTGATGGATTTGATTCTAGAAGTAAATTGTTTCACATAAGGGTCATAAGGAGACATACTAAGGTCGACACATTGATAGATAGTGGATCTCAATCTAACTTGATTTCAAAAGAAGTGGTTAAACAACTGGGATTAAACACTCAGATGCATCATAAGACTTACTCACTTAAATGGATAAGCAACAATCATAAATTGCACATAACAAAGAAATGCACATTAAAGTTTGCAATTTCATCTAAGTTTGTGGATGAGGTAACATGTGATGTGGTGCCACTAAATGAATGTGGGATGGTCTTAGGTAGTCCTTATTTGTATGATCGCAAAGCAATCTTCTACAGGGAACAGAATCAATATCACTTAATCAAAGCAAGCAAGGAATATGTTGTACATGCTCATCACTTGAAAGAAAATCAATCTCTTCAAACAATGGAACAATTAAGAAAGGAAGCTCATGCAAGAAACACACCTATAATTGTTCCAAATCAAGCAATTGATCTTAAGAAAGAACATGAGATGATTGTAGAATGGAAGTTCAATCATACATTGCTTCAACATAAGTTTTTGTCGTGCAAGTACTACAAACATATTATCTCATTTGCAGTCATATTTCTGATGTTATCATTAGTAATGTTGTCAACATGGATGATAGTTGCTTCAGTAAGATGTGATAGAGTACAAGTGGCTAACAATATGTTGTTAGTTATCATGGTTGTTTTATAGTTGATCTTGATGAGACAGGTGCACATGAAAGAGTTTAAAGATAGAGAACAAGTGGGGTGGCCTATCCTGCACTTGATGATTGGTCAGTAACATTTTGGAGGACCAAAAGGTCTTTAGTGGGGAGGTGTGATCTAGAATGGTTCCAAGAACCAAAATGGGTCCAAGAAGGCCTAAAAATCAAAGTTTTTGTAATGGCTTCAAGACAAACCTGTAAGTAGGCCTCGTCGATACGAACCCAATGCAACTTAAATGAGCTCAAACGGACACCGTATGCGAAACATATCGCGGTCTGTTCGTTTTATTAAACAGACAAAAAAAACATGACTATACAATCCGTACAGTGATGACGTGGAAGATAACTGTATAGGTTGTACGGTCGTACAGTGATGTGGAAGGTATAATGGAACAGACAGGGCAGGTGCAAATGGACGAATCTAAGTTTGACACTTGGCATTTATTTGGGTGAATAACATGGTGTCATGTGGCCCACATGGCACCCCTCCATTGGTCATTGTGGTAAAAGTTATGGACTCCCGGGGAGTTGAACCTGTGACCTCCAGTATGGGCAGCGTGCGGTTTGGCAGGGTCGGGCTACCATCTCGCCCACATTAGTGCTTGTTATATAAAGTTCAAAACTTATATTTAAAGTGATGTGGTTGTTCCATTAGCAGAGTTAAGGGCTAGGGCCTAGCCCCAACCCCGGCACACCCATACAACCTTTGTCATATAACCATACACTACACTTTGGGCGAGATTTTTTGTTTGGCATGCGTTTCATGTGGAGCCTATCCCTGTTCGCATTAACATCACATAGGACTCGAGCATATAACCATTGGCTACAACCTTTGCGCGGATTTATGTGGATAGCGCCTGATCGGTCGAGATAGCCTGCCAACCAGGGCACGTAACCAATGGCTATGATCAGGACCTACAACGGTGTAGGGGCACGTGGAGTATAGTGGCACGACCATATGGCTTGATGCACATGACCAAGGCTAGGAATCCAGAGGGGCCAGCACACTAACAGTCAGCCCAGGGCCACAAGGACGGTGCCCATATGACCAGGGGCCCGCGTGAAGGTGGATGCACATTTTTTTTTGCCAATTTGTGGGTTTGTAACTACATATTAAGATTTTTAATGGATTTTTAACCAGTTTTGGGAGATTTAATCCATTTTTGGAGGATCTTGGGCCCTTTTTGTGGCCATATATTGGGGGGAAGTTGGGAGTTTGTTGCTAATTTCAAGTCTATATAAACCAGAGGTTCTTGAAGCCATGAAGGGAGGTTCATATCAGGAAAATGATGATGAATTGTTAAGGCAAAGCCATTTTTATGCAGGGAAGTTGTTGAGGAGAGCAACTTTGCGGGCCATTTCTGGGAGCTTCGTTCATCTATTTTCAGTGTCGTTAGTTTTGTTGGGTTCTTGAGATCTAGTAGAACACAACCAGATCAGTTTGTAATCCATTTGGCACGTTTATGATGTACATTTGAATCTTCAAACAAAAATAAGAAAGCCTCACCCACTAAGACAAAGGCCCGAAGACGTAGGCGAGATTGTCGAACTTCGTTATCAACTTTGTTGTTTATGATTTGTTGTCTCTTTATGCTTATTTCCATATCTGTATATTTATTTATGATTGTCATTTTTCTTCATTAAGTCTTCCTCTTTCATTAAATTCTTAAATGGTAAAATAACTCATGCAAAATAACTCAACCATTGTCTTTAAAAGATCTTTTCGAATCATCAATGCAAATATGATGCTTGGTTTTGTCAGAGTGTTCGGCCAAGGAGGATGAACGAACACAATTTTTTTTTATATTTTCTATATGCTCTTGGAATCTAATCTTAACAAAATGACCAGTTTCACCTACATAGGGTTTTCCACATGAGCACAGAATCATCTAGACACATTTCTGATTTGCAAGGTCAATTGGACCTTTAAGAGACTTTAGGGAGTTCTTAATTGTGGGTATGGACTTAATAGTAGCCCAAATATTCTTCTTTCATATGACCCTAGAAATATTGTCAATGGTACCTTGAATGTAAGGTAA